>JASDQU011102997.1:18603-29261 GCA_032191745.1 Picea mariana
GATAAGATGGTGGGAGCAGACGATGGCTCTGCAAACCCCCCTTGGTGGCTAACCAAGACCCATGAATACTGGCTTGCTAAGTTGCCCCATCAATCACCCCAACAATGGTCAAGAGGATTAGTGTAAGATCCAAGCAGTCATCCGAAATGAAAGGAACGTAATGCATACATGAGAAGGTTATAACGATCAAATACAACACATACCATGATACCTCGGACCAATTACCTCATGGAGCAAGAGTCCTCTCCGATGCAAGCCCTGGCCAGTAGTGATGGAGGCTGCTACTGCTGACAGGACAAAGCTGGTTGAGAAGAAGAAAGATGGGCCCTCCAGGGCCATGCTCAAGTCAACCCGCTCTCGGTACTCCATGTCTAGGACGATGTGGGCCTCGAGACATGATCTCCTAGTTATCCCTAGATATCAGGAATAACAGTCATCCTAGCAGAGGTTTCAATTTTTCCTATAAAAGGGCAAGAAACCATTGATTAAAGTAGAAAGTAACCATGTTCTTACTTACTGAATATCTATTTTCCATCATGAGACAAAATCTCAACCAATGTCTCAAGATGAACCTTTATGAAGTTAGCAATACCTCTCTCTTCAAGCACATACCCACTTTCCCCAGATTCAAGAGCATTCCTCCTTTAGTAAGTAGTCACACAACCAATTCCACTATGTCTTTCCCACAGACCCTTACTACCTTCTCAAAGTTATAAAATGCATTCAAGGTTTGCTTAAGTCTCGAAAAGGGAAACCAAGAAATGACAGCGAGTAGGTTGGACAGATTGGGTAGGTTAGTCGTAATAGAACCAATTAGTGAAAATAGGACCAAGGACTAAACAGAAAAACCATATAAAGGAAGGCATCAAGTAATTAGATTGATAACAAGGGTTGTCACTACCTTTAACGAGATGTAGTGTGTAGATTTCAGATGGGGAAAAACAATAATATGCATATCTCACTTGAATGTGGACCTACCAACAATGTGACAAAAATACATTTCTCTTGAGAACACAACCATATGTGATCTATGCATGTATATATACAACATGATTGCCTACATCTAGCAAGTCATATGTGACTGGTTAAAAGAAAGGAGAATATTCTTATACCCCTCACCTTAGACCCAGGAGAAACAAATCCAAGGAGCTTGCAAAATGAATTTTCATGGTTTGACTTGTGAAAAAGTGGATCAAACTACATTGAAAGGTATTTATCCATTCTTATCCATGATGTTCAAGATACAAAACCCCTTGATCGCAACCTACAATAGAGAAAATTTCATTTTGCATGCCTATTAAACCACCAATGAGTGTGGTCACCACCATGCCCACCTTTCTCAGTATAGAACCAATCAAACCCTCCCATGCACCACAACTATCCATGGCAAGATTCTAGGGAGAAATAACAAATATGGAGAAAAAAAAGAGTTTTTTTTCATTCGGCGATGAAGGCATACGTTACATATTAGTTTTTGGTTATTCAAATCATTTAAATGGATTAATTCAAATCCCAAGTATTTATAGAAATGCCATTTGGGACCATTTAAAGTTCAATTACATTTTTCCTTCTTTATATTTATTTATGTTAGTAATTACAATCATGTGAGTGTGTGGTGATAATATGTATATTGTATTGAAGTATATAGTACATTGTTGACATAGGAAACTTCCTTTCAACAGATATGTGTGCTCCCTAGTATAAAGTACCAATTATACCACACATCATTTGGGATAGGACACTCGTCTGTATTCTAGCTTGATAGTCATTACTAAGCAATGAGTAGTGTTTGTGATGGAAATGTAATGTGTAGTGTGGAGTAAAACTAATTGAGCAAATAGAGGTACAAAATCCTACTTGCACTTTTGAAACAGGTCGCAGTTAGAGAAAAAGTACTAACTCCTCAAAAAATGGTCATGAGGGATTCTTCTCATTAAAATTTCTTGAAATAGATATCAAAATTAAAAAAATAAAGAGCCCCTCATATAAGGTAGGTGCTCTTGGACATATACATGTTTGATAATTACAACCCTTTGACTTTATTTTCTTTGTCCTTTTCCTAAAATCTTATAAAACACCAACTCCATATTAGTCATTGAAGCAATTACACATCTCTCTCATACTCGGAAAAACACTTATCAATAGAGAAAAAAAAATTACTTTCATTTACTTTATATCGTATATAAAGTTGAAGTTATTTTATTGGTGGTTATTGAAATATTTTATTTATGGCCAACATTGAAATATATTTTTTGTTATTATTTCTTTTTTAAATGCTATTTTTTTAATCCTTGTTGACCATAGAAAGAATTACAAATCTCTCTCATACTGGGTTTTAGAAAGCGTCTTTCAGTCCAACAACACAACATTGAAATAATTTTACTTTCAATTGAATATATATATATATATATATATATATATATATATATATATAAAGTTGATATTGAAATCTTTTACATAAAGTGGACATTGAAATATTATTTTGTTATTAATTTTTTTAAATGTCACTTGTCAACTCCATGTTGACCACTCATGCAATTACACATCTTTGGGTTGTGGAAAGAGTCTTTTGGTGCAATAAAATTATCTTTCTTAAGGTGGATATTGAAGTATTTCATTTATGACAGACATTAAGATGATTATTTTGTTATTAATATTTTTTTAAATGACATGGGTCAACTCTAAGCTAAGAAAGGAAGGAATTACACATCTCCCTCAAACTCGGAAGAAAGTATAAAGAATGTATCAACAGAGTAAGAAATGTTTTACTTTCAATTAGCTTATATCCATGTCTATATAAAGTTGATATAAAGTCATTTTATTTAAGGTAAACATTGAAATGTTTTATTTATGACGTACATTAAAATATATATTTCTTTATTAATATTTTTTTAAAACCTACATGACAACTTCATGTTGAGCACAAAGGAATTACATATCTCTTTCATACTAAGTTTCGCAATGTTTTTTGTTTAATTTAAAAATATTATGATTTATTGCGTTGTAGAAGAGTGTTTTTATTTTTTATTTTTTTTATTAATATTTTTTAAAATCTTAAGTTTCAACTCCATGTTGAACAGAGAAGGAATTAAAAATCTACCTCAAAAGTGTGATACAATAAGAATATTTTACTTTCAATTACTTAAGGAAAGGTTTACACATCAAGGGAATTGATCCCTAATGGCACACGATGGATCTAAGTTTTTTTTTTTTTTTTTTTNGTGTGTAAAGATATATATGTGTGTGTTCGAGTCAATTGTCAACTCCATGTTGAGGATGGAAGGAATTATAAATCTCCTTCATATATAACAACACACCATTGGAATGTTTTAAATACAACATACCACGTGTCAACTCCATGTTGACCACAGTTACACATATTCTTCATATGAGCAAAAACACTACTAAAATGTTCTAACCAAGATCCAGAGGGATCAAATACCTAGAGGTGAAAACTGTTTCTCAAGTTTTTCACTATAAAAAAGGTGTAAGGGAGAGATGTTGTCAATTAAGTACCTACATATACATAATGTTCCATTAAAATAATAATAATAACATTTCTCAATTACATTTTTAAAAATTAGTACACACAAAAACACACACCCACACATATCTAATATATATAAAATAAATATCTATCATTGTTAATAAACATGGTTACTAACTTAACGAGAACTGTGACCTCAAAACAAGAACTTTGGTCCACAAAACCAATATTTTTGCATCAAAAACACCAAAATAAACACTTGTTTTAAAAAGAGATGTTATCGGTAGCACCCTTTTTTGGCCATCACAAAAACTTAAAACCTTAAAATTGACCCCAAGTTAAAAAGTGATGCTAAGAGTATCACCTATTTTTTTTGGAGTTAAAATTAATACATAATTGAAATCGTGGCCTTCAGAGTTGGTACCATTGGTGAGAAAAAACTTGAAATTGAATCCTAAAACACAACTTGAAAATTTAAAAAAGAAAATAAAAATTTACATTAAAATAATAAATAAATAAAATAAATCTCTCCAAACTAGTGTTATTTAAAAACAACACAAAAAACCACATTTAAAAAAAAATTACAACCCAATTTGAAGTAAAAAATAAATAAATAAATAGAGGCAAAAAATGAGAATGCAAGTTTTCACAGTTAGTCATAATGCTAGTCCCCGACAATGGGTGGAGTGTCCACTTGAAACATTTGACATTTTGAAACCTGGCACACAGTTTAATATACAAAATTTATAGAAAAAATTAGATTTTTTTTAAATAACTTAAAAAAAAAAACACGAAATTAGAAAAATCATAAAAAACAAAGACAAAAAAAAGTTCAAAAACATTTTTAAAAAACAAAAAAAAACATTAAAAATAATTAAAATATACATTAAAAAAAAAACACACAATTAAAAACAAAAAACAAAAAAAAAAACCTATTTTATTTAATCGATTAAAAAATATATCAATTTTTAATCTTATTTAATAAAACTAGAAAAAAAAGAAAAAGAAAAAAAAATAAGAGTTAAAAAAAAAAAACTTATTAAATTATATATACATTGACAAGTTAGAAGAATGCTTAGAAAAAGAAGGTTGTGTCGGCCCTACTCTCACTGGTATAGTCATCAATCTTCTTATTTATGCCGATGATATCGTTCTTATGGCAAGGAGTCCCCATGATCTTGAAAACCAACTAAGAATCCTCAAGGATTTTCACTCCAATATGGGTATGATTGTTAATACTGATAAGACTAAGGTCATGATTATTAAATCCAATAAGATCCCTTATAATACCTTTGTATATGATAAAAACAACTTGGAGGAAGTGACTTCATACAAATATCTTGGAATTGATATTCACCACAAGCTCAATTGGAATTATAGCATTGAGAAAAGGATTATTGGGGGATGGAAAGCTTATTATGGGCTTGAAAACAATTGTAAACCAGTTGATCTTTGGAGTTGGGATAAGAAGAAACTCCTCTTTGAGACACTTGCTACACCTGTTATTATTTATGGATGTGAAGTCTGGGGTTGTATTATCTCTCGTGAATCATGGAGAAAGATAGAGCAAATACAAAAGAATTTTATAACCTATAATCTCAAAATTAAAGGAAATATGCCCTATCCCATCCTCCTCTTAGAAACAAGCCTCTCCCCCATTGAGAGAATGGCTATGACTAGATACCTAATGTATTAGAACAAGTTAAACAACATGGAAGATAAGAGGCTACCTAAAATTGTTTCAAATTCAATTCATGACCACCATCGACTCAAGTGAGGATGGCATAAAGACACTCAGTCTTGTCTAAACTATTGGGGAATCATTGAAGAAACCATTTTGCAGAATAAACATACTATTAAAAAAACATCAAATCAAAATTTAAGGAGAAAATGTGGTGTGATAAAGAGTTAGAGGTGTTATCGCTTAGTTTGTAGGAAAGGTTAAGTAGCTCGAAGTCAAGGCTCAAACTGGCGTAACAAGAGCTTCCCCACCCACTGTCACCTCGATGGGGAACTCTTTCTATTCAGGGTGGCTAATCCCAAGGGAGACGTCCCTAGTAATTTGGGGTGCTGAAGGAATAGGATCAAGGGTTTAAGGGTCAAAGGTTAAGGTAAGCTTTCCCTTCACAGATTACTGCCAAATGGATAGTCAAAAGAAGGTATTCCACTGATAAGAGGCACCTGTTTGTGAGACAAGGCAAATAAAACTAAAGCGTGCTACAGTGGTTAGTACTTCAAAATATTAATGACTATCTTTGTAACACCCTGTTTCCCCCAGATTGTAAATATAACTGAACTGGGCAAGGAGTATGGAAAAACTCATAAGTATGAATATGTGATGTAAATGGACCTACAAGAAGAGGTCAATGAATGTAAATAACAGTTTGAATTTATTGCAGAACTGCTGAGAGGGGGTGTGCAGAAAAGAGACCACGATGGTGGTGGAGGGAACCTGGAAAAGGGGTGTTAACTTCCACCAAGAATTAAATATCGTATTTGGACTCCACTGGCCCGGAGAAACAAAAGTGGCTCGCTAGCCTTGAAATTAATACCTTGCAGGCCGGTAGGTTGATGGCTTGATGAGGGATGGGGAGGTGAACCGCCTATCCGTAGAGCCATCATGACTGACCAGCGCGAGGGTAATCATGCCATACACAACCTCGTGAGAGGATAAGGCATATGGCAGAAGTGATTGAAGGGGTAAACGCGAGGGGAACTCTGGCAGCTTTTACACAGAGTGAGTGATCACAGAGAGGAGGGGATTGCAACCTTCGCTCCTGGGCACTGGCAGATAGAGAGACGCAGGTCTCAGGACATCGTGGTCTCAGCTTGGGGGTGGCTAGTGGTAAATCCATTAGGAGTCACTACGCCTACAGTTGGGTGGAAACGAGCACCCCTCTCAGCAGTTGCTCCCATTGCTGAAGTTACTTCTGATAAGTATTTTGCTTATATTGCATTTTGAAATTTATATGCTGTCACATAGGTTCATAGACTTGTGGAATTGAAAATATTTCCTGTATAAGAATGTCTGTGTAGTAATTGATAATGAGGAGTAGATATTGGCTCATAGAACTGTGAAATTATAAATGATTTCAACGTGAGAATGTCCGCGTAGTACTTGATATGAATGAGTTGATATATTCTTAACACCGAGGAAACCATGCTCGACTTACGTTGATAAATGAATCTAATCATGCCCATCCATTCTCGGGAAGTTGTCTCCCTTTATCTGGTTCTGGGAATACCCCGGTAGGGATCTCTTCACAGAGATTCCCTCCTTGGAAAGGTTCACCAAGAACCCAAAACAAGGACTCGAATGCACAGGCCTTATTAACCCTGCAGGAGGAGGAACAATTCTATTAAGGTTCCAAGATAGTAGTGTTGTGAGAAGTGACAAGTCGAAGGATGAGATCTCGTCAGAGGAACCATAGTCATTCACGACCACTAGATTGACGAAAGTAACACAGGTGTTACATACCTTTCCCCTTTGTCCTCTATCATCGTGAGCAACGAGAAATTGGGATCGTAAATCCCAATACCCAAAAGAACGAATCTAGACCGTTAGATCTCGGTCCAAGTTACCCGTCAGCTGTTGGATCTGGAGAAGCTGCGCAGGGGTTAAGAACAGGGGTAGGTGTGCGAGGAAGTGATCTGAGCCATCAGATCTAGAGCAGAAATCTCGTAAATCGTTGTATCGGGAGGAGTCTCACAGAGTATAGCCTTTGGAAGGGAAGCGTGCAGGAGAAATGATCTGAATCGTCGGATCTTAGACCATAATCCTGACATCCGTCAGATCTTGAGAAATTGCGTCGGAGTTACACCCTTGTGTGCAGAGAAAGAGTCCTAGCCATTGATATCGACAGGACACGTGTCGGCGTTCTAGGAGGCATCGGGATTTCACTCATCGGAGAATTTAGGAGTGTAGAACCGTTGTAATGGGAAATCGTGATCCGTGATTTCCCGATAGGATCTGGGCCGTCCAAACAGTAGGGACACGTGGAAAGGGATCCCGAAGAGTCGGAGATCGGGGAATCGGGGTTCCTGGGGACAAGAAACTCGTGCATGTTGAAATCGTGATACACGATTTCCTGATACAATCTGAACCGTCCATCTGTGGGACAGGTGCCAACCACCGAGAACCAGCGGCATTTGGTTCCATCAGAAAATTAGGAATTCCGAAGATATAGGCATGCTGGTATTGAAAACCCCGGAACAACGAAGGGAAATAGGACTTCAAAAGTCCCAAAATTCCGAGAAAGGATCCTAGCCATTGATCTCGGCAGGGCATGCGTCAGACATCAGAGCAGGAGTCGGGATTTAACCCATCGGGGATTCCAGGAGTGAAGAGATTGTTGCATCCGGATTCGCGATCCGCGAAATCTCGATAAGCTCAGAACCGTCCATCAGTAGGGACATGTGTTGAAAGATCCGAGGAAGTCGCAAATCAGAGAATCGGGGTTCCCGGAGGCAAGAACCTCTTGCATGTTGGAATCGCGATTCGCGATATCCCAACAAGAATTTTAAATCGTCCATCTGCAGGGACACGTGTCAGAGGATCCCTAGGAGTCAGGGTTTGGCATTTCAGGATTTCCAAAGACAAAGAAATTGTTGCATTAGAATTCGTGATTTTGCGATATACGATATAACAACGGAAAAGTGGTGACATGGAGGAATAAGTTCTCACATGCATCGGGGATCGGTATATCGGGGTTCTCGGTGATGAGAGAATTAGGGCCAAAGAAGTCGCGAAATTCCGAAACGTGATGACCCCACTGTAATAGTGTGGAAGTGGAGGACATGTGTCAAAAGGTCAAACCTCATTGGAGTCAATGCCAAGTGGCATCGGGGATCGGAGGATCGGAGATCCTGAGAACGTAAGTTCTGAACACTTCAAACCCGCGAAGTCTGAAACTCCGACAGAGGAGAGCACGTGGTCTCATGGACTAGAAGGTCACATGAGAACAGAGCTAGCCTAGAGGGCTATTGCGTTAGGGGCATATCGGGGATCGGAGAATCGCGAGTTCTGAGAACTCGTGAATTACGACATCGGAAATCCCAAAACTCCGATAGGAGTAGCCCCGAAAGGAGGTAAGACCACGGTCGTAAAGGCAGTGAACCACAGGCTTGGCCTAGGGAGCTGATGCGTGAGGAGCGCATCGGAATTTGGAGGATCGCGAGTCATGGGGGTGAATTAGTTTTGACATTAGAAACCCCGAATCCTGATATTGAACCAGGGATTGGCACTTCGCTAATACAGGTTTCTGGAGATTTCTCATTTGTGGGAGGTTAACCCCAAACATTTTTTTTTTTTTAAACTATGATAGTGGGTGTGTTACAATCTTTAATACATATGAGAAACAATAAATGTAATTATTGACGAAGTCAATGATTGCAAACAAAGACAATGGATTATATTACTTCTTCAATAAATACAAAGAGACACTTGCATTTAATGTATAAAGTCAATCCTTGAGTTATTACAATGCATTAAATATCATAAGTATGCTCATACATAAATATTGTTGCTGTTGCATCACTATGCTACAAAGCTGACGTCAGCCCTAGTTTTAGGTTAATTTGAAAGGCAAAGAAGTAGACGTTTTGCAAACTAAACCAATGAGAATATTCTACACATCAATGCCAAATTCTACGTGACAAGATCACAACATTTTATACCAAGAAAGAGGTCAAAATAGGTGTGACGTAACTAGCTAGTTAGGGTTAGGTTAGCTAGACAATAAGGTGAATGTTTTTCTTTTTAAGCCAATGGAATTACTCAACACTTGTATGTCTATCAATAGATGACTCGGCCGCAACTTTTAGACCAAACAAGAGTTCAAATAGGGCAAGACGTCATCAGCAAATTAGGGTTAGTAGAATCGCTAGGGTTAGTAGGGTTTTCAATTCAAGAGTGTTTGAAAGATTATTTTAGCTTGGAAAACTCAACGTTGCAATCTTAGACTAGTGCCTTGGGTTAATGGAGTCAAAGAGAGAGGCTTGAAGGCTTGGAAAGATTTTAACCTAAGGACAGGAGAGTTAGGTTTAATGGTGTTGCAATGGCAGGGCCACCAAATCAAAACCCTAAGGGGAGGAGGCTCATTCCTATGTAGCTAAAGCTACGCCTCATGCTCCTCCCTCTTTCCTTAAGACTCTTTGGCAAAAACGACTAGCTATAAAACATAAATATATGGCTTAAAAGTGTTGCTTGGGGACAAGGCTTTTCAAACCCTAAGAGACAAAACCCTAGGTGTAAACTAAATTAGGCCTAGGACGTCTTCTTTCTTCAATTTATGTTTCAAACTAACTCAAGAAAAAGAGGAACTAGTGTAGCAATGGCTGTTAAGCCCTAATATTGGCTCATTACCACTTAATTGGGGCATATTAGATTAGTAATGTTATTTTATTTATGTCGGCTTTAGGCCATTAGTTGTGATTTAGATTAGTAATGTTATTTTATTTATGTCGGCTTTAGGCCATTAAAACCTCCTAGTCTCCTATATATACCAAGGAGACATTTTCATTTTGAATCATCTTGTACCTTAACATTTAAGTGGGGTAAAAGGAGGTTTCCCCCTCGAAGAGGCTTATTATCTTAAATTATCTCTTTTTCAAGGCGTTGAGTACCTTTCCTGAAGTTTTTCTATGCTATATTGATGTTTGGTTCTTAACATATGGTATCAGAGCTCAAGGTCTTGGGGTTTCGCTGCTACATCTGAGACACCGTGGCATTTTTGCGGTAACTTTTTTTCTACAACGTTTCAGGAGGAACGGTTTAAAGGGTTTTTAGAAGACGGATCAAGGTACGTTGTGTTAAAAATTAATCTCTTGAGTTCTTATACTTTCGGATATACAGCCGGTACAATATAGGGTTCTGGAATCATCCTGAAATGAGTCATTGTAGCATTTTTGCTATAAAACATTTTCTGTAACGTTTCAGACCCTTAAATCTGGAGAAAATTTACAGAAATTACTATTTTATCTGTGAAAAAAAATTCTGCATCTGGGTCATCTTAAATTTGTATATACACCCTGTGTAAGATAGGGTATCTGACTAGCCCCATTGACTAGTCTCAAGAAGGTGTTCTAGGTAAAACAAGCATAACTTCTTGCTGGAGTATCCAAATTGAGTGGGACTGGTTGCATTGGATCGTGGACAGTCAGTAGTACTTTG
>JASDQU011102999.1:2478-12524 GCA_032191745.1 Picea mariana
AACAGTGGCATGCTCGGTCATCTAAGGCTTGGTTTCCCTTCAACCAAATTTGGATGGGTATTCTCTGTCAAACGCCACCTTAACTGCACATAGTTCCTGCAAGGGGAGTAGCTGAGCCATTAAGTGTCGAGCTAGCGTGTGCATACCTCCTCCGGCTAGTTGGGAACTCGGCATGACTTCTCTGGAAAAATGGGTACACAAGACCTCTTCGAGCAAACTGCTTACCAGACCCTCCATTTCCCACACTTAATGAATGAAAGGAGGTTTCAACCACCCGTTCTCATCATCATTTACTCCAAGCGAAAACCAGGATCAAGGTCGCATTAGATGGCACGTGGAGATCGCGACGACCCTTTCGGTGACTGGACTCGTCGCCTTTGGCCTCTTTTTGCATAGTTCCTTTCTTCCCCAAGTGACCATGGGCTATGACCCTGTGTTTATTCCCAAATCACTTTCGGTGTTCGCGAATGGAAGGAGTTAATCCTTGCCTCTTGAAATCGTGATGAGCGAAACACCGAGACGGCTTAATGTGGCGCCACGCGTCTTCTTAGATTTGACGGTCCTGAACTCGCTCGGCGATACTGTGGGCCTGGGTCCTGGACACTCCTGGCACTTCGTGCATCGGGATACAACGGAGCTGATCTTCGCGCCTTGAAATTACGATGGGCAAAACGATGAGGAACCTATTCGCGCCAGGTGTCTCCTGTGGATGAACGACTGAGGTTGATTCTTAATACTGTAGGCTCGACTTTGGGCATTTTCAGTGCTTTCAGGGTTCGAGGTTTTGATATGTAGAACAACATAGAATCCTCACCCATTGAACTCCTGAATGTCGAATCGTTGACGCGACTAGATCTCGCGCCACGCGTCTTTTGGATGGATGGCTGCTATCTTTCCTGCATGTAGTATAGGCTCTATCCATCGCGCCTAATCTTGGCGCAACTTTGCCACCAACGATTTCCCGTCGACCTTCGATCTGCTCTTATGAAAGGACCTGGACCATCGACATCATAATTTCACCTTCTTACTTGCCCGGAAACCCAAAAGACGATATTTTCCCGTGTTGCGCTCGGGCGCTTCTTGTGCAACTTGCAGACCTGGATACTCTCGTGTCTAGAACAAGAAATGTTACTAACATTGTCTATTTGATAGTCTAGTTTGAGGAAGTCCTTGGAGAAGGAAACATTGAGGATCATGGATTTAAACCACCTCTCACCAGTATTAGGAATCCCAGTGGCTACTGCAATAGAGGCTTTAGATACCTCAAACTCAAGGTTTCCCACCTTAGTATTAATGCCATCAAAGTGTAATGCAAATTTCATTTCTACTTTAGGGTGTCCCCTCTGCATGTTTTGGAAAAAAGAGAGGCAACCAACCCTTTGGAAACCCTCCCTGACCATTAGATCAACATCAAATAGGCGCATGTCAGAAGGTTCAGTCTTGACCACACTCCCTCCCTTGTGAGACTTATTCCTTTGAGGTGTCTCCATGGATATAAACATGGGATCAAAGGTTGTGGTGTAGTGAGGGGTAAAGGAAACAAACAAAGGAAAATATCAAATGATAAATGACAGTGACTAATGGTTGCAATCTCTCAAGGATTTTCCTCCAACTCACCTTGAATTAACAATAGACTGTTGATGGATTTTCTTTAAAATTGAGAGAATGAAATTCTAAGTTAAGGAAGGTAGGGATGCACTACTCAGTTTTATATCACCACACCATGGTCATAAAATATTTGGAAGGGTAGGGAATTCTTCCAATCACTTCCAGCAGATCTTAAGATGAATGAATGATGATATAGTGAATAGAAGAGGCTAATGCATGGGTCTTTGAATACAAAATATAACACTGACCAATCCAAGTAAAACACATCGCATGAGACATGGGATCTGTAGCGTAGTTTTAGCAACTACTTTCTGTAGCGCAGTGTGCACACAAGGGCCAAGTGATTGAATGAGTACTCAATATTTCAGAAGAAAAATGATTTGACTTCTAGAATAGGTGAAATCCAGGTGACAAATGGCTGCAAAGTCTGTTGAAAAAGAGCTATAGGTGCAAATGGATGAGTGAGGATGCATTCTGCAGCATTGGGCACTACCAAAAGACGAGGCATGGGTATCTTAAAAATTTTCCATGCAAGTTAGAGGAATCACGGAATACCTGGAGATGGTGACTAATAATGGAGGATCTGCAACAAGCTAGGGAACTGCTACATCCACCTCAACCTCCAATTGAGCTTTGATAGTCAATCACATAGCGTAATCTGTAGTTGGTCTGAACTAGTGCTTTTAGCAACACCAAGCTTTGGAGAAATATTCAAATGCTTAAACAGTTAGCAAGCTCATAAATGAGCAAATATCAATATTCTCTTTTAATGACAAGGGCTCTGAAAACTAGAGAAATCATGACCTCAGCTAATTATGACAAATTATGGTAAAGAGCATAGGATAAAGGTGTGCTATGAAAACTTCTAGTGAGTTGGAAGCGCCTTTTTCAAAATTTGATTTGACCCCCCTTTAACGAACATTGGGACAACATGGAAAGGATAAAGAGTATGAGTGGATGGAGTGATGTGTCAAGTCATTAGGATCACGGGGTTGATTATGCTTGATGTCAAGTCAGAAGGTGAGTCAAAGACATAAAACATAGAATTAACCTAGGCTTAAAATCTATGTGTGGGCCAAAAGAGAGTCAAAACCCAAGTCTTTATTAACCTAAGTAACTCACACAAAGAAAAATAAAGCAAACCTAAAGTATAAAGGATAAAAGAAAGTAAACCTAATGGATAAACCTAAGGAAATTTCATGTGATAACACCTTCCCTATCGCTCGTCACCCAAGCATTATTCCATTGTTGCAATTTTTCTCTGTTGGTTGAGAATCTCTGCATTTTTAGTTTTTTTTGGAAGGGAAGGCTCAACCAACTCGTCATTTAAGCATTTTTCCCATGGGTATGTTTATTTTCTCTCCATCCATGAAGTATTCTCTGTTTTATGAACCAAATGGTGGCTCAGTGATGCTTGGATTCTATGTGTTCTTGATATTTTCAACTATGTGTAAATGTGGTGTTATGGCTCTCTGTGATGATTGTAAAATGTTGAAAATTGCAAACAAAGGAATGGGTATTATTAAGTTGTGCGTTGGTTGTTTGCTCGGTCAATGTAGTTTTATGATGGGTCTCTATAGAATAATAAGTGGCAGTGGTGTGATAAGGCTCTGGGCTTGATGATTGATATTTTTTTTCTGTGTATCACTGTCTATTAACTCGTTTCCCTCTTAGTTCTTGTGGTAATCCTTACCCAGTTGTTGAGCAATTTCCAACAATGGTGTGTTATTTTATTCAAACCCTGAGCTATGGTTGGTAGCCCGTTCCTATTGTATTTTCACTGAAAGCGTCCCAAGATCCATTCTTGGTTAGCCCCGAATGTTAATACATTCCTATGTGGGTATTGGATTGATACAGGTTATATCTTGACGTTCTTTCACAAGAATGTGTGTGTCCTCACTGTTGTTGTTGTCAAAAGTTATTAACCTCCTGGGTGACTAGAAAGAGACATTGTCTCGTTGTGTTTGGATAACCACTATTGTTAACCATCGTCTCTTCTCTACAAGTGTTAGATGCACCTATGTGCACTAGGTTATTTTACTCGAATTTCCTTTGTCTCTCGGGTGTTAATTATTGGTTCCGTAAAGGGCTTGGAGTAATAAGTCGAAGGAGTGTGTGGCTCATTATTGTTTCATTTTCAAAATTGTTTTTTTGACCTGTGGTTGTTAATTGATGGTGAAATGGATATAAGTATTGGAATACCATCAGCTTTCTGTGTTTTTGTTTAAAAGATAAACAGGTGTTGCCTCCCTACATTTGATTTTTGACAGAGCCGACTCAAACTCTAACTGTATCTGCTCTCCTCAGACACATTCCGAGGTTTTTCAAGTGTCAGGTTATCAGTTAATGATCGTGGAAATTTAAGGAGACTTTATATCTCATTTATAAACCCATTCCTTTTGGTCGAATCTCTGTGAGGTCCTTCTGTGATGAATTGTTTAAACACATTAAAAAGGAAAGGAATGGTTGCATACAGTCGAGGGTTGTATTTCTATTCGTTATGGTTCAATCACTGTGTTTTATCCAACATGATATTGATTGCATAGGAAGACACGTGGGTGAATTTTATCAATCTCGATCATGGTTTTGGCAAGGTAAAAAAGTAATCCCTTTGTGTCAATCGACTTTTGTTCGCTTCATATATGATATGGTTATATTGGAATTACTGCACAAACTATCAATTGTTTTAAGAGAAGGACGTTATATATGCTAATACGAACAGGGATCAAGCTCAGGGTTTATGTTTGGGTTGATTGTTATTATCAATTCAAGATTTCTTTGATTGATATGATTAAAGTCATGTGTATGATCGGGAATGCTTTTAAGTCTGTCTATGTTTTTGAAAGATACCTGTGTACTTTTAAATTTGGCCCAATTGTAATTGATGAACAATGATTGTTGATTGTTTATCATGGTGCATTATTGATTATCAGGGATAAAATGTTGAGCATATTGTTGAATTGGATAGGTTTTTATAAGTTATAATTGCAAAGACTGTTATAAATTAAGGAATTCTGAGAAATTTAATTATTGAAACAACAAGCAGTTTTGTATACAATTGAGGAACATTGAATGCTAGTCTTGGAAGTGGATGCTTTTTGAATTAATTTTGAACAGAGTTATGATTGTTGATTTATTTAATTTGCTTTATGAACAATATCCATCAAATTCCCTGCCATTTTCTCACTTTTTCACTCAATACAAATCCCCTCACAATCCAAGATTCATTTTGCACTCCCTATTCTTAAAATTAAATCAAAAATATGTATTACAGTGATTAAGAAATAACACAAAGATGGCTCACAGATGATATGATTTGGTTATTGTTGCACAGTTGATTGTTCAATGATGGTTGAGCAGTAATCGTGTTCTTACTCCCTTTCATTTCCTCACTTTTTCACTCAATACAATCCCCTCATATATGACAGAACTCTAATTCACCCCCTGCTCATTAACAATTATTGAATGAATTTTATGGATTGGATTGCATTGGTCTGATGTGATTGTTGAGACAAACTTTGTTTCATATTAATAGATGTCATGTATGTTTTGTTTAAGAAGCTAGTTGCTAATAAATGATTTATACAAGATGAGCTTATTCAATAGAGGAATTCATGGCCGAAATAATAGGGGCAGAGGGAATTGGAACAAAGGGTCTAGAAGGCCAAGATTCTCAATACATTTTGATGCAGATCCTAAAGAATTAAACCAACTCTTCCAAGATGGATTTTTCAATTGGATTGGACAATGGGTAGTCCAACATAGAATAGATATTCCTCCCTTCCAACCCCAGAATGTCCCTAGTATCCCTGTGCCCCCTCATGTTTCATTGCAACCTGAAGTCCCCCAAAATGATGGATGGCAGGAGATTGTTCACCCAACGGTCTCCCAACATCGTGGCTGGCCAAATTTGTCTCTACCTGCTCCTCCTCCACCTACTAACCCAAATGTCCATATTTCCCCTACAAACTTACCTATACAGTCCTCCCACACAAGAAAAAGAATTGAAATCGAAGCCCAAGATATGCATGATAAAGGAAATGTTGTTGTTTCCCCTTCTTCCCCCTCAAGTGATTCATCCAAATTTGTTTTATCCTGCATGCACTTGAGAGATGACTGTTATCATGTCATCAGTGAGATCAATCCTAAACGCTCTACACAGCCTAAGGATATTTCAAAGAAGTAAAAGGAGATAGAAACAACAAAGGGAGAACTGCCTCTCAAAGTGGAAAACACAGTTTTTGACTTTACTTTATTATTGTTTTATTGAGGACAGTGGATTGCTAAAGGTTTTGGACAACATACTGTTTTTGGATATTATGGATATTATATGTTTGGATATGATTTAAATATCATTGATATTTAATTTTTAAATTATGAAAATGATTATGGGAGCCACAAGGAGGTATGGGTCTGATTTATTGTCTAGCTATGTTTATTTTTGTTAAAGAAATTAAAGGGAGTTACAAGGGGTCCCACCTACTAGTTATTATTTATTAAAAGACCCTTATTATTATTATTAATTTTTCCCCTAAACTAAAAGCTAGTTGATTGTTAATTTAACTAAATGAAGTGGTTGAACCACTTTAACTAATTTGGAATGTATAAAGCCAAATAAGGAGGAAGAAAAAGAGGAGAATAGAAGTAGAAAGCATACTAAGGTTTGCTCTTGAGTTTTATTGAGATAGTTCAGTTTTCATTCATTCTTCAATTCGTTAAAAGCCTAATTCTATTTTATGACAACAGGGTCCTATTGTAGACAACAAGATTCAAAGTTGAATTACATAATTCAGACACTTTTTTTCAGAGGTGTTGATCTATCTTTGATAGTCTATGTAGACTTGTTTGTTTATGAATTAAATTTCATGAGTGATAAAGGATATTGTGAATATTCAAGTGGGCAACAATCTGTGGAAAGTTGATCCAAACTTTAAAGTTCAATCTTTACTTCTTGTCAAAGTCCTTTTGTATGGTTTTCATCAAGGATATCTAAGTTTGGCTTTGGTCCAAACTCCCTCAGGGATTTTTGTAAAGAGAATGACTCTTTTGATTTCTTGGAATGAAATAAGCGATTGCTATTCTGTCTCATCTACATTGATATGTGACTTGGTATTTTTTCTTTTGTCTCGACATTTACCTTTTGCATCTGTATTATTTAGAAAATGGTATAAAAATATTATACTTTTTTGCAACAATATTTTATTAAAAAATCAGCCTAACCCCTTGCAATTAATACTTGTGGATTGGGAAACACTTTTGAGGCTATCAGCAGAGGGTAACATTCCTGAATATCTTGCATTAGCCAAGGAAGATCTGAAAATGCTTGAGTAAGATAATTTCATACCTTTTCCTCAACAATTATTTGGCATCCATACTGGGGAGATCTTCAATATCTCTTTGGTGGATTATATGCTTGAATATATTTGTATTTCTGATATCTTTCCTTTGACTATTTCTTTTCTTCATGATTGTACCTATTGAAAGGCAGCCCAATATTGAGCTTGGTATTAAAGATCAGACAAGCATTGCTTTAAAATTGTTTAATACCATCTTAGAGACCTCTAATACCCGGGTTAAGCTTGAACGCTCATGGGAAACAATTAAACAAGACATAAGTGTCCAAGAAAATTGGGAATCTAGGAAAAGACAGCCTAGGAATCAACTTTAGTTTTATTTTTCCTAAAATTGGTTCTTATTTTCATGTCCTTAAACCCTCATATCTCTAGGAGAAGAAGAGTTTTTTCACTTGAGATTAATCCTATTGTTGAAATAGGAAGAAGAAACATTGTTTTATCTACCCAACAAAGTACTCTAAGGAGAACTTTGTCTAATTCAGCTAGTTCGTCTTTCTCTCCCTTATCTTTCATTCATAAAATGGCGTCTAATGGTGGTTCTAGTGGCACCGGAGGTGCTTCTTCATCTCATCCTTCAGCCTCATCAGTGATTGGTAGTTTGTATAGCCATCAAATTCCATTCCAATCAACTACAAACCCCGCCAAGGTCATTAAAAAGTATGGTCTCTTCCAATTTGAGGAAGACACTACCACTACTCTGTGGCATGTTTCGTCTCCACTAAATTTAGCACCTTCCACTCATCCTCTTCCCAAATTCAAAGAACATCTCCCCAAGTTTTCTGGGAATAACATAGTCACTACTAATGAACACTTGGTGGCATTTTTTAATGCCTGTCATAACATAGGAGCCAATGATAACGACACTTGTATGCACTTATTTGTTAATTCCCTTGAAGGGAAGGCAACGGTTGATTTCTTTGACCTTCCTCCTAAGATTATTTATACTTGGGAGGAGTTAGTCTTATGGTTCAAATATACCTATGGGAAATCCAAAATCCCAGTTGAGAAATTACAGGAATACAATAACATCGCTTATAAAGATAGTGAAACTATCAAGTCTTTCAACTTACGTTTCACTAAGTTATACAACCAAATCCCTGAATTGATTCACCCTCAGACTAAGCCGCTTTCATGCATTATTTTAATACATTACCTTCCCCTTACTGTCATAGGATTGAAGAAAATGCCATTGATAACCTTGGTTCTTCTCTACATACTTGTTTAGAGTATGAAGAACAACTTGAAAGAACAAGCCTTCCTAAGCAAGACTCAATTAAACAGATAGATATGTCTGCCCTCTTACAACTTGTACAAGACATGAATAATCGAATGATAGTGTATGAACGGAAAGGAAATTACCCCTCTCTTACCCCTGGGGCCTCATATTCTTCTTCGCCACCTTTAAAGAATCTTAATGAAAATAACTTTCAACATAAAGCTATCATGCCTCGTAGTTGGTGTAAATTTTGTGAGGAACACCATGAGGAAAGTACATGTGAATTAAAGAGGAGTTCCCTAGATAAAATATTTGGTAAGAGACCTAAAACTACCATTGTTTTCCTATATTTTCCAAATCCAAAGGATGTCATGATCATAAATACTAGGAATAAATCCTATGCTCCAAAAGGAAAATATGATACTCCTCACACTTCTTCTATCCCAAGCTCATCTTCACCATCTGCTACTGTTCATGTTTCTAAGGCTCCTGACAGTCAAGGAACTACCTCTCCTCTTCTCTCTTCCAAATACAACATTATAAATCAATTGGCCAACATTAAAGCAGATGATATCCTCCTAGACATGGTTGTCATCCCCGAGCAATAGAAACATCTGAAAATTTTCATGAAAGGAAAAGATTCCATTGTAGCCAACCTCTCTTAAGAGGTAGATGAAGAGGATTCATTTGTAAATAAAGTAGGTGTACATAACTTCAGGCATCCTGTAAAAAAAACCCCATTTTATATTTCTGTAAAGATTATGGACAAGATTTCCCATTGTTGTCTCATTGATGGTGGTTCAGGCCCAAGTGTAACGTCGAAAATTATTATGGAAGAGCTAGGATTTTCTTGTACAAATGAAAACGCTAGAAGCATTCTCTCTTATAATAGTTTACAACAAACAACCATAGGTGAAATCAAGAATGTGACCTTGGTTTTGTGCGCACATCCTGAAATAAGGACAACCCTTAATATTCATGTAATTGATATGCCAGTAAGTAATTACTCGATCATCTTAGGAAGATATTGACAATATTTGACAGGTGTATACCTCTCACTCAACGAGACACACTTATCCGTTCCTCAGAATGGTAAAAACATTATATTCCTAAAGGAGGGCAGAATTTCACCTTACATAGAAAGCGTCCCACAACCTAATGTGAATTATATTGAGGAGGACCTAAGAGTGTATTCCATATTTGCAGATTAGGAAAACACTCCCTTGGAGCAAATGGACATAGAGGATGGGATGTGGCATATGAAATTTGATGGATCATGCTCCAATGAAGGAATCAAAGCCGGTATTATCTTGTACTCTCTTGTGGGTAAAATTCATAACTTTTCCTATAGGTTAGAGTTCGCTTGCACAAACAATGTCACTAAATTTGAAGCATTACTGCTAGGCATTGAAAATGCCTTGTAATATCCTCAAATTTTAGAATATTAAATTCTGAGTGAACTTTGAAATAAACTTCCTTTTTTGGAAAGTTCGGATTTGGAAATTATTTGTCATTTATGGAAAATCCGAATTTGGAAATTGTTTGTCATTTATGGAAAATCCGAATTTGGAATTTTGATTGTTGTAATTAATTATTTGATGATTGTTAGGAAGAGATTTGACTTTCCCAACTGTCCTCTTTTTTTTTACACATGTGTAAGACAAAATTTTAGTAAATTAAATTTTGGAAGACAAATAGAACAACCAGGTTAAAAATAGTTGATAAGCACCTATCCAATAACTGATAAGTTCTAGAGCCCCAAATCTCTCAAGGCTCAGAATAAGAACCTATCCAATAGCACCGAGTCACAGCCTATGGTCACATGCATTTGAGGGATGAAGAAAAAGGGTTGGTGCTCGAAAACTATA
>JASDQU011102999.1:12574-22648 GCA_032191745.1 Picea mariana
TTTTCATTTTGAATCATCTTGGACTTGAACATTTAAGTGGGGTAAAAGGAGGTTGCCCCCTCGAAGAGGATTATTATTTGAAATTATCTCTTTTTCAAGGCGTTGAGTACTTTTCCTGAGGTTTTTATATTCTATATTGATGTTTGGTTCTTAACAAAGTAGAGTTTTGTCACTTGAGATTAATCCTATTATTGAAATAGGAAGAAGAAACATTGTTTTATCTGCCCAACAAAGTACTCTAAGGAGAAATTTGTCTGATTCAGCTAGTTCATCTTTCTCTCCCTTATCTTTCATTCATAAAATGGCGTCTAATGGTGGTTCTAGTGGCACCAGAGGTGCTTCTTCATCTCATCCTTCAACCTCATCAGTGATTGGTAGTTTGTATAGCCATCAAATTCCATTCCAATCAACTACAAACCCCGCAAAGGTCATTAAAAAGTATGGTCTCTTCCAATTTGAGGAAGACACTACCACTAATCTCTGGCATGTTTCGTCTCCACTAAATTTAGCACCTGCCACTCATCCTCTTCCCAAATTCAAAGAACATCTCCCCAAGTTTTCTGGGAATAACATAGTCACTACTAATGAACACTTGGTAGCATTTTTGAATGCCTATCATACCATAGGAGCCAATGATAACGACACTTGTATGCACTTATTTGTTAATTCCCTTGAAGGGAAGGCAACGGTTGATTTCTTTGACCTTCCTCCTAAGATTATTTCTACTTGGGAGGAGTTAGTCTTATGGTTCAAATATACCTATGGGAAATCCAAAATCCCAGTTGAGAAATTACGGGAATACAATAACATTGCTTATAAGGATAGTGAAACTATCAAGTCTTTCAACTTACGTTTCACTAAGTTATACAACCAAATCCTTGAATTGATTCACCCTCAAACTAAGCCGCTTTCATGCATTATTTTAATAAATTACCTTCCCCTTACCGTCGTAGGATTGAAGAAAAGGCCATTGATAACCTTGTTTCTTCTCTACATACTTGTTTAGAGTATGAAGAACAACTTGAAAGAACACGCCCTCCTAAGCAAGACTCAATTAAACAGACAGATATGTCTGCCCTCTTACAACTTGTACAAGACATGAATAATCGAATGATAGTGTATGAACGGAAAGGAAATTCCCCCTCTCTTACCCCTGGGGCCTCATATTCTTCTTCACCACCTTTAAAGAATCTTAATGAAAATAACTTTCAACATAAAGCTATCATGCCTCGTAGTTGGTGTAAATTTTGTGAGGAACACCATGAGGAAAGTACATGTGAATTAAAGAGGAGTTCCATAGATAAAATATTTGGTAAGAGACCTAAAACTACCATTGTTGTCCTATATTTTCCAAATCCAGAGGATGTCATGATCATAAATACTAGGAATAAATCCTATGCTCCAAAAGGAAAATATGATAATCCTCACACTTCTTCTAGCCCAAGCTCATCTTCACCAGCTGCTACTGTTCATGTTTCTAAGGATCCTGACAGTCAAGGAACTACCTCTCCTCTTCTCTCTTCCAAATACAACATTATAAATTAATTGGCCAACATTAAAGCAGATGATATCCTCCTAGACATGGTTGTCATCCCCGAGTGATAGAAACATCTGAAAATTTTCATGAAAGGAAAAGATTCCATTGTAGCCAACCTCTCTTAAGAGGTAGATGAAGAGGATTCATCTGTAAATAAAGTAGGTGTACATAACTTCAGGCATCCTATAAAAAAAACCCCGTTTTATATTTCTGTAAAGTTTATGGACAAGATTTCCCATTGCTGTCTCATTGATGGTGGTTCGGGCCCAAGTGTAATGTTGAAAATTATTATGGAAGAGCTAGGATTTTCTTGTACAAATGAAAACGCCAGAAGCATTCTCTCTTATAATAGTTTACAACAAATGACCATAGGTGAAATCAAGGATGTGACCTTGGTTTTGTGCGCGCATCCTGAAATAAGGACAACCCTTAATATTCTTGTAATTGATATGCCAGTAAGTAATTACTCGATCATCTTAGGAAGATATTGACAATATTTGACAGGTGTATACCTCTCACTCGACGAGACACACTTATCCATTCCTCAGAATGGTAAAAACATTATAGTCCTAAAGGAGGGCAGAATTTCACCTTACATAGAAAGCGTCCCACAACCTAATGTGAATTATATTGAGGAGGACCTTGGAGTGTATTCCATATTTGCATATTAGGAAAACACTCCCTTGGAACAAATGGACATAGAGGATGGGATGTGGCATATGCAATTTGATGGATTATGCTCCAATGAAGGAAACAAATACGGTATTATCTTGTACTCTCTTGTGGGTAAAATTCATAACTTTTCCTATAGGTTAGAGTTCGCTTGCACAAACAATGTCACTAAATTTGAAGCATTACTACTAGGCATGAAAATGCCTTGTAATATCCTCAAATTTTAGAATATTAAATTCTGAGTGAACTTTGAAATAAACTTATTTTTTTGGAAAATTCGGATTTGGAAATTATTTGTCATTTATGGAAAATCCAAATTTGGAAATTATTTGTCATTTATGGAAAATCTGAATTTGGAATTTTGATTGTTGTAATTAATTATTTGATGACTGTTAGGAAGAGATTTGACTTTCCCAATTGTCCTCTTTTTTTGACACATGTGTAAGACAAAATTATAGTAAATTAAATTTTGGAAGACAAATGGAACAACCAGGTTAAAAATAGTTGATAAGCACCTATCCAATAACTGATAAGTTCTAGAGCCCCAAATATCTGAAGGCTCCGGATAAGAACCTATCCAATAGCACCGAGTCACAGCCTATGGTCACATGCATTTGAGGGATGAAGAAAAAGGGCTAGTGCCCAAAAACTGTGTTAAAGAAGGGAAAAGGGGTTAGGAAGGAAGCCTGTGGGTTTCGTCTGGTTTTAACCTGCTTCAAAAGAGGTACTGAAGACCTAGGATATTTTTGATAGGGTCCAACAAATATCTAAGAGCCATTAGCTCAGAGAAAAGAGATGAACTGCACAAGGAATGCATCAGATAAAAGGCACACATTTTAAAGGATCATATATTTCTGCTCAAAGCTCAGAATTGAGCAAGGAAGCAGTCATTGGAAACATCTCAGAAAGAGGATTCCAAGCATTCATCCATGTTTGAGGATTGAGCAGGATTATTCCTTGAATCCTTTGGAGTTTTACTATTGGGATTTTGATCCCGACAACATTTCTACATTGCACTCTTCCTTATGAGCTTTGATTAATGTCCTTGCTTATGAGCTTGAATATCTGCATATTGTTTGATATTTTTCATTCTCTGATAACTGTTATATTGCTAAAATCAATGAAAATTCATTAATGATAAATTATCAATGACAAATAAGTAAAAATGCTATGCATACATTAAAGGAATAAGATATATATAATGGATTATCTATGTGATGCAAACAATGTTGGAGATTCAAGGGAATTTAATGCCCTCTAACAATTTTTTTTTTTTTGGGAAATTTGGGGTACATTACATATGGTATCATAGCTGAAGGTTACAACACTTGGACCTCGGGTCAAGGCCACATTAATTTAATTCTTTTATTTTTGTTGAAGAAAAACTAACAAATATGTTTATTGTTACCAACAAAAAAATTGTTGGTCTGATGTGATAATGTTGGCACATAATGAAGAAGAAATAAGACCTAAAGAGAATCCTAATTAAGGACTTCCTAAAGAACCAGAGCATAACAGTGAAGGAAGTTCAACCACCCAGGTTTTGGAAACAATGAAGAACCTCGTCGCGGAATTAAAAGTGTTTAAATGAAATAACAAATAAATTGACTAAAACTGGTCACAACAATATTGTAATCAAACCTACATTACAATAAAACTACAACCCTCGTTTGGACCCTCCATGCCTTCTATTTATGGAGTGAGTCTAGGTTTCAACCACCACTCCTTTTTCATTAACTGCCTTTTTTTTTTCTCTCGATATCACAACGAGGCTTAATGCCTAGGGGGCGACCACGTGCTTCTCTCGAATTTGAAGTTTTATAAGCACGAGAATGCGAGGCCATCGAAGGTAGTTTGGACCCACACCACTTTTGAGATCGCAATTCATCACCTTCCTCCATGTAGCTCTTTCGCTACACCATGGTTTCAATTTCGGGACCGCTCAAGAATTTTATCATTCGAGCATGTAGCATCCCCACAATGAAGTGTGGCCATTGATCTAGTCGCGGTCTGTGATCTAGGCGCCTCTGCTAATTTAGCACCCCTGCTAAAGTTTAACTGCCCGCCAACTTTAGAAACTATTTAATTATTCTTGAGGGAGGCACCAATTTTGGTGCTAGAGAGCTTTGATGTTGAACAAGAATATTTCTCGGAGAACGGCTTCCCGAAGCTGACATGGTGACCTGATGTCACTATCCTGATGTGTCGTGGAAAGGAGGGTGACATGTGTCACTTGGAAATAAGTGGATGATATGCCCAAAGGTTCCTAGACTGAGTGCCATGTGTCAACGCCATATGGACAGGTGGCTAAAGAACTGAAACCCGAAGTAGAAACACTTCGGGAATGTGGAAACAAGGAGGGAGCGAGAACGTCAAAGCTCTGAAGTCTGGAGGAGATATGAACTGGTGGATTTGGGAGGACACACGGTATAGATCCATGCACTCTATGAGAATGTGTACCGAAGGAAACCAAAAAGAGAGGAGTCAAAACTCCCAAAACCTGAAATGGCGAAGAAAATCACGACCGTCCATTGGAGATGGAAACACAACAAAGATCTGTGTACTCGAGAGTGAGGGGATGGAGGAGCCATTGAACGAGAGTAGTCCAGAGCACCAAAAAGATACAAAGTTGAACCTTGGCTTTTGATGGCATAGACACGCGACAGAGATATGTGTACTCCGGGAAAAGCATTTCGGAAAAAATCGAGAGGAGAAGTGCCAAAACTCCTGAAACTCGAACTCCGAAGTAAATCATGTCCATCCGCTGGAGAAGGACATGCGGTGCTTGATTTTTTAATTTCTGGGCTTCTGTCTGGCACTAAACCTCATGCAACTTTATAATTCCAAATGCCTGAGGGTCGCTGATTTGAACTTCTCCTGGGATCTCCGCCGTTGAAAAATGAACCCGCCCACTACTTGTATTTTAAGCCTGAAATGGGTTGCTTTGAATGTTGTGTTTGGACGTTTCTGTGCAAAAAAGGACTTGGTCGTCCTGCGACCCTTTGACATATTTATGTGATAACAGAAGGTAAAAAGCATGATAACCACTTTTCCATATTAATTAACCCAGGAGCTAGTCTGAGTTATGTCACTCATGGTTTAGTTGAATTAAAAAAGCTCAAGAAATTAAATCATGCTAAGTCCTGGTTAGTACAATTATCAATAGGGACCAAGAGAAAGGTTACAGATTTTGTTCTTGAATGTGAACTCAGCATAGACGGTTAAAGTAAAAAGTTAGATCTGAACATTTTACCTTTGGGATCTTATGATTTAATCATTGGAATGGACTGGCTAGAGAAACATAAATTAATATTAAACTGTTATGAAAAGTCACTTATTTACAGAGACGAAAACAACATATTTAGGACGATACAAAGAATAAAAAAACCAGTTTCGGTTAGGCAGATATCATCCATGCAGTTTAAGAAATGTATGAACAAAGGTTGCCAAGTTTATGTTGTTCAGGTAACTAATCTGTTAGAAAAGGAAAACAAACCCAGTTTAGAGGACTTTGTAGTCCTACATGGGTTTAGAGATGTATTTTTGGACGAAATACCAGAACTACCTCCAAGAAGAGAGATAGATTTCTCTATCAATCTACTATCTAGATCTACCCCGATATCTAAGGAACCTTATAGAATGAGTCTACCTGAATTAACATAGCTGGAAATTCAGATGAAAGAACTATTAGATAAAGAATATATCAGACCAAGTGTCTCACCTTGGGGAGAACAGGTTCTCTTTGTTAAAAATAAAGATTGGACTTTGATACTGTGCATCGACTATCGAAAACTAAATAAGATGACAATCAAGAATAAGTATCCTTTACCCAGAATTAACGACCTATTTGACCATGTTGTAGGAGCAAGGATCTACTCTAAGTTATATTTAAGGTTTGGTTATCACCAAGTCAGAATAAAAGATGAAGACATAAATAAAACAACATTTAGAACACATTGCGTACACTATGAGTTTGTCATAATTCCGTTTGGTCTTACTAATGCACCAACAACCTTTATGTGTTTGATGAATAGTATATTCATTCAATATCTAGATAAATTTGTGTTGGTGTTTATCGATGATATTTTAGTTTACTCAAAAACGGAAGAAGAACATGAAGAACAACTGGAAATAGTATTGCAGACCTTAAGGAAACATAAGTTGTATGCAAAGTTTGATAAGTGCGACTTCTATCAAAGAAATATACAGTAGCTAGGACACGTGATATCCAGAGATGGTATTGCAATTGATCCGGAAAAGATAAAAGCCATTATGGAATGGCCTATCCCTAAGGATGTAGCAAAAAATCAGATTATTCATGGGAATTACCGGTTATTACCGAATATTTATCGAAGAATTTTCTAAGATTGCGTATCTAATTACATCCCTATAGAAAAAGGGAATAATATTTACTTGGTCACAAAAGTGTCAGGACAACTTTGATAAATTAAAAAGACTGTTAACTACAACACATATCCCAAGGGTAGCATATCCCGATAAAGATTTTACAGTTTGCATGGATGCAAGAAAAGAAGGCTTGCGAGGGGTCCTAACAAAATATGGACACATCATCTGTTACGAATCACACAAACTGAAAGAAAATGAATGGAATTATGTTACACATGATTTGGAATTAGCAACCGCAATTCATGCTCTGAAAATGTGGCGACATTATTTAATGGGGAGAAGGTTTCTGCTACTAACCGACAACAGTGGTGTAAAGTTTTTATTTAGTCAACCAGATCTCAATGGAAGGCAAGCGAGATGGATAGCATTTTTAAGTGAATTTGATTTCGAAGTAAGGCACATCAAAGGTAAAGAAAACAAAGTTGCAGATGCTCTAAGTCAGAGGACTAACGAACTTTATGAGATAAGTGTTAGCAAAGAAGAAAACAACATTAAACAAAGAATAAAATATGAAAGTTGTAATGATGAAAAGTACATCAAAACAATAAGAGAATTATAAGAAAATGCAGAAAAATTGAACAAAATAGATCAGAGTTTAGATAAAAATGGACTGCTAAGGTTCAAAAACACGCTGTATGTACCTAATTCTACTGATTTAAAATCAACAATTCTTAACGAATTGCACAAAAGGTCATATTCTGGTCATCCAGGATACTAGAAGATGATAACAACCTTAAGAAAATTGTTTTATTGGCCTAACATGAAGAGTGAAATAGTTGAATATTTATCTAAATTCTTAGATTGTTAATAGGTAAAGGTTGAACATCAGCATCCAGCCGGTCTACTACAACCCCTACCTATACCAGAATGGAAGTGGGAGATTATCTTGTTGGACTTCATCACAGGTTTTCCTAAGACTCAAAAGCAAAATGACTCGATTATGGTAGTTATTGATAAACTTAGCAAATCTGCACATTTTAAAGTTATAAAATCTACTTATAAAGCAATTAATATTGCTGAAATTTTTATGAAAGAAATATTTAGATTGCATGGAATTCCTAAGATGGCGATCTCCAATAGAGATGTCAAATTTACGTCAAAGTTTTGGAAGGAATTGTTTGCAGGATTGGATACTAACCTGAATTTCAGCACAAGCTACCATCCACAAATGGATGGGAAAACCGAACAAACAAATCAGATTATGGAAGACATGTTACGAATGTACATCATAATGAAACCAACTAAGTGGGAGGATTACCTACACTTAGTTGAATTTGATTACAATAATGTCTATCAGACATCAGCCAAGATGCATCCCTTCGAAGCATTATACAAAAGGAAATGCACAACCCTGATTAGTTGGGATAATCCAGTTGACAGGCTTATGATGGGACTGGAAATGCTCCAGGAAATGGATAAAATGGTAAAAAGGGTACAAAATAATTTAAAGGATGCCTAAGACCGACAGAAAAGATATGCGGATTTAAAAAGGAGACACCATGAATTTCAAATTGGGGACCATGTATATCTGAAAGTCAAAGCAAGGAGGAGCTATCTAAAGCTAGGAAATTGTTCAAAGTTGGCACCCAGGTTTTGTGGACCCTTCGATATTTTAACTCAAATCGGACCTGTGGCATTTCAACTAGCACTTCCTGCAAACTTAAAAGTTCATAATGTTTTTCATGTTTCCTTATTAAAAAATTATATTCATGATCCTCATCACATCATTGATTGGAACATGGTGCAGATGGAACCAAAAGGCGAGCTCCAAGTGGAATCTCTATGCATTATGGATAGAAAAGAAACAATACTATGGAACAGAGACATCGCCCAGGTAAAATTTCAATGGAAGCACTTTAGCCCTGAGGAGGCCACTTGGGAATTGGATGAAGATTTGTGGAAATATTATCCAACCCTATTCTAAGAGAGGAATGAACACTGAGGACAGTGTTGTACTCAAGGGGGAGAGGATGTAATATCCTCAAATTTTAGAATATTAAATTCTAAGTGAACTTTGAAATAAACTTCTGTTTTTGGAAAACTCGGATTTGGAAATTATTTTCTATTTATGGAAAATCCGAATTTGGAATTTTGGTTGTTGTAATTAATTATTTAATGATTGTTGGGTAAAGATTTGACTTTCCCAACTGTCCTCTTTTATTTGACACATTTGTAAGACAAACTTTTAGTAAATTAAATGCTGGAAGAAAAATAAAACAACTAGGTTAAAAATAGTTGACCATGACTCCATGAGTGGGGAATATGTTTGAGTTACCTCAAGGCTGATTTTTAAAAGTGGGAAATGTGGAATTTGACTACTAGCAGCCCCTAAAAATCAGGGATTTGTAAAGCTGCAAATTTCCCAAGGAGGGAAGGAAATACCTAGGCACGATGATGCATATAAAAAAAACAACATATGGAGGAGGCAGGGCACTGCTTAGTATGTTGGGGAAAATAAACTATTTGTTGTTATGAGCACTGTTAGTGTGAGGCAAAGGATTTTCAGATCTGTGGATCATGACTATATATAAGGAGGATCATTCATGTAACAACCCTGGTTAAATAGTGCATAGGGTTTATTAAGTATAATTAATTAGATAATTTGACTGTCCTAATATGTTTTAGTTAAACAATAATGATTTCTTAATAATATTAATTAATTGTTCATATCTGTTGATGATTAATTAATTAATTATTTGACTCATTAAATATTTGAGTAATAAATTAAAGGAGCTTAATAACTTTAAATTATTAATAATAAGACTTTACGTATGCAGGGGGGGAATGAAGCAATAAATGAAGGATAAGGTAATAAAGGCATGGGATAAGGTAACAATGGGGAGGATAAGGTAATTAATGGAGGATAGGGAGTCGGTGGATGGGGGAGATATGATGAGGAAGAGTCCTATTGGACTGTATTTCTGGTTTGGATATTTTTCTGGTGTTGGGAGTTTGGTTTGGAAGTTTTGGTGAACTATTGTAGGGGACACCGGGTTGCTGGGGGTTTTGGGCACGAGGGCCAGGATTCCTTACGGTATCCTAGAGCTAGGGAGACAGACAGGATGCTCCTAGTTGGCTGGGTGGTTAGTCGATTTGGGAAGGGTTTGGTTTAAGCAACAGGTTGGGCAAGGTAGCAGAGAGGACAACCAGATCAACGGGAACTAGCATCAGGCAGAGGTATTTTTATTCTGTTATGTAATTATTAGATTGTTGTTCATTAATTAATTTATGCTGCTTATATGATGAATGAAAGAAATTATTTATTGTTTTTGTGTAGAAGTAATCTTACCTGTTAAATTTATGAAATTTAATAGGCTAATTAAATTTAGGTCTCTACACATGGTATCAGAGCCCTAGTTTAAAAACTTGGACTAGGGCCTACCCACCTACCCACATGTATGAAGGACAATTTAGGAATGGAACTGTTCCAACCATGAAATTAAAAAAAAAAAAAAAAA
>JASDQU011102999.1:25374-43465 GCA_032191745.1 Picea mariana
TTGAAAGTGTTGATTAAGGCGATTGAAACTTAGGTTAAAGCTTAGTCTAGATTATTAGTTTTTAATAATTAATCAACATTAGGTTGGAAGTCACCTTAATTAGTTGTAAACGCAAAGTATAAGGACTTAGACCAGGATAAGCGGGAAAAGGCTTCATGCGCATTAGGCAGGCAAGTTAGAGAAATTAGCAAGTGGGGTACAGTGCTAGAATAGCCACTGGGCGAGGGAGTCAATAGTTTTCTTAGGTGAAGAAATCAATCTTAGACACTTTATCCCTAACCTAGCCACCTCCCCTAAAGAGAGTAACATCTGTTTATAGACAAGTAAAATAAACTTATGCCTAACCCTGTTTTCTAGTTAAGTTGTGCAAATGTGAAACATCCTTGAACTCACCCTGACAACTTTGGTTGATGCAGGTTAAATCATATAGGATGGTTAGGACTTGAGGGAATCGAGGTAGAGGATCATTTTTGTTGGCACCGCCAACACCACCACCATCGCCGCCACCATCACCCGAACTAGCTCTCATACTGCGCTCTTTGGAGGCCATAAATGAGACTTTAAAGGGGAGACAACCAGTAGGGATCGAAGTAGAACCCCCACCATCTGGAACAGGTAATCCAGAAGTGTCTAGGGATTCAAGGGGAGGACCTCCACCCAAATACATCACTTGAGAATTGCAGAAGATCAAACTTCCGGATTTTGTCGGGGATCATGCCAGTGAACGCACAGAAGCATGGTTGGAAGGCATGACAAGGTGTTTTGCCTTAAGGGACTATGCGTCCACCTCAAAGGTGAATATAGCGATTTTTCAGTTAAGAGACAGCGCCTTGAATTGGTGGGGCAACCTGGAAAGACAACTACATCTTACCCCGGACACCATATCTTGGGAAATTTTCGAGGAGAGGTTTTGAAGGAAATATCTACCATCTTACTATGAGGAACAACAGGTAGGGGCATTTCATGCTCTAGTACAAGGAAATAGGACCGTAGAAGAATATGAGATTAGGTTTATGGAATTGGTCAAGTATGTTTCGTATATGGATAACGACCAACGATAGGCAGAACGCTTCGTCTATGGGATAAACCCTAAGATAAGGGCTATGGTGCGGATGTGGAAATCGTCTTCAGTAGCGGAATCTATGGAAAATGCGTGTTATGCGGAGGAACACATGAACTTAACTGGAGGTATGAGACCTTCCTTTCCGCATCATCCTGGATCTGTAGGGAATGCCCCTAGGACATTTCCCAGGGGAGGGGGCTCAAGGCCACCTCCATATGGTAACAAAGTCGCACCAAGGACAGTAGCTGCAAGGATTTCAATGGCAGCGAGTGCAGCATCTCATTCATCACCAATGATGCAGGCAGGTCCACGGCCATCTCAGGGAGCAGCTAGTAGGGGCCGGGGTTCCAGGGGAAGGAACTCATTTAAGAGACAATAAAAGAATAGTGTGTAGGTTCAATCTCGTGTTACATGTTGGGGATGTGGAGGACCCCATTACCAACGTGACTTCCCAGAGTTACAATCAGGATTTGTGCATAGAGAAGGAAAGGCCCCGATGGGAAGAGCAAGTAGCAGCCACCAGATTTATGCAGCGGTTAATAATCGCCAGGCCAAACATCAATCTACGATGGTGGAGTCATCAGGTACGCTAAACCATATCAATGTAAAGATTTTATTTGATTCTGGTGCTACAGATAGTTTCATTTCACCATCTACATTAGAAAAGAGTGGGTTGGTAGCCTACGAGCACGATGAATTTAAACAAATCGAGATGGCTTTGGGGGAAAAACAAGTGGTAGGACCTAGTGTCAATAATTGTATAGTAGACTTGGGAGTGTGTACCACCAGGTTGAAGGTATACGTCACTGCTCTCAGGGCGTACGATCTAATCATTGGAATGGATTGGTTAGAAGCTCATCGAGCTTTGGTAAATTGTTTCGCAAAAAGGCTGCTCTGTGTAGACGATGAAGGAAGGCCAGTCAAGATCTAGGGTGTATGGAGAAGGGTGTCATTACGCTTTATCTCAACTATGAAGGTTAAACAATGCTTGAGGAAAGGGTGTTGACTATATGTAGTGGAAGCAGTGAATTAAAGGAAGGGACCCTCATTGGATCAATACCCGGTATTGTCAGAATTTAAGGATGTTTTTCCGAACGAGTTACCAGGGTTACCTCCTGAGAGGGAGCTTGATTTTACTATTGAGCTAAAACTTGGTGCAAAACCAATTTCCAAGACTTCGTATTGAATGAGAGTGCCATAAATTTGTGAGTTGCAAATGAAGTTGAAAGAGTTACTGGACTTAGGGCTAATAAGACCAAGTGTCTCACCTTGGGGTGCACAGGTAATTTTTGTAAAGAAGAAGGATGGATCCTTACGATTGTGTATAGAATACAGGGACTTGAACCATGATACAGTGAAAAATAGGTACCCAATGCCACGAATAGATGACCTCTTCGATCAGATGAAAGGAGCAGCAGTATTCTCAAAGATCGATTTACGATCAGGGTATCATCAGTTAAGGATTAAGGAAGGTGACATCCCAAAAACTGCCTTTTGAACTCAGTTTAGGCATTACGAGTTTGTTGTAGTACCTTTCGGATTGACCAATGCACCAGTAGTATTCATGAGCCTCATGAACGGCGTATTCTGGAAGTACTTAGACCATTTTGTATAAATCTTTCTAGATGACATCCTCATCTATTCTAAGAACGAAAGGGAACATGAGGAACACTTGCGAGTGGTGTTTTCCTGCCTTAGGGAGAACAAATTATATGGGAAGTTTTCGAAGTGTTCCTTCTTCCAGAAAGAGATCCACTATTTAGATCATATAATTTCTAGCAAAGGAATCTCTGTGGACCTAGAAAAGGTAAAGGCCATTATGGAGTGGCCAGTGCCGAAAAATGCCCATGAGGTGAGAAGCTTCATGGGGCTAGCAGGTTNTAAAATAACGAAACCCATCACCACTTTGCAGTGAAAAGGGGTCAGGTATGAATGGATAGAAGAATGTGATAGTGCATTCATTGAGCTTAAGAGGTTACTAACTAGTGCGTCAATTCTACGAGTGCAGGATATGGAAAAGGACTTCACAGTCTACACGGATGCCTTGAAGAAAGGGTTGGGGGCCGTGCTAATGCAGGATGGAGGAACGATATCTTATGCATCAAGGAAGTTGAAGAAACACAAAGAGCTTTATGCTACTCATGATTTGGAGTTGGCAACTGTAATGTTAGCTCTAAAACTTTGGAGGCACTATCCTGTGGGGAAAAAATTTGAGCTCAAAATGGACCATCAAATTTTAAAACATCTCTTCACTCAAAGGGATCTGAATTCCAGGCAAAGGCGATGGAGTGAGTTTATGAGTGAGTATGATTTTGGTATTTCATACATCAAGGGGAAGGAAAATGTGGTCACAGATGCCTTTAGTAGGAGGCCACGTGTCTTCTCCTTGGTACCCTTAAAGGTCAATCTGAGGGAACGTGTGTTGACGCAACTCCAAGGAGATAGTTGGTATTTAAAGGTTACTTCAAACCTCTAGAGTGGGAGGCAGTAAGATCCAAAGTATGAAGGATATAGTCTGGAAGTAGACAGACTGTTAAGATATCAAGGAAGGATGTACATCCCTGAAAATGGGGATATTCGAAGCATCATACTGAAGGAAGCCCATAGAGCACTTTATTGTACGCATTCGGGTGTGAAGAAGATGTACGTGTAAATTCTAACCTTGTACAATATCTACTGCAAACGGATATTCAGAAAAGAACAAAAAAGATACAATGGCAAATACAAACATTACACAGAGATTTTTCACCTGGAAACCCAAATCGGGAAAACTAGCATATATTATATTCATACATTTTGTTACATTGTTTACAATACAATATACATATAGGAGCCAGCGGCATCCAATCCCTAACCCAATGACCTGGATTAGTCCAAAACCCTAATTCCTTAACCAAAAATAGAAAACCATCGGCAAAAAACCATGTGCCGAAAAAACCACCTAAATATCATGTGGTCCCGGAAATATGTTGTCCCGGAAATATGTCGTACCATTAATATATCGTCCTGGAAATATGTCGTCCCAATGCAAAAAAATATTTCGGGGGCACTACCCTTGAACCCCTGCACGAGGGGATCCACCCCCCTCTAACCCCCCTGCACACCCAGCGCAGATGCTCAGACACTACTACTCGTGCAAAGAATATAACACATACCCAACAGTACACAGACATGAGGAAACTTTTCTTCTAGGTAGGAATGAAGCATGATGTAGTCCATTTCATCGCCAAATGCTTAGAGTGTCAACAAGTGAAAGCCGACCACCATCACCCGGCAGGCCTCGTACAACCACATGATGTTCCTATGTCCAAATGGGAAGTAATCTCCATGGATTTTGTTGTGGGGTTGCCGCTCACATCTCATAGACACAATGCCATTCTTGTGATAGTGGATAAGTTAACCAAGAGTGCTCATTTTATTCCAGTTAGAGACACTTACGATGTCACCGATGTGGCACATGTGTTTGTAAGTGAGGTTATCCGTTTGCACATGATACCTAAGAAGATCATTTCAGATAGGGACTCCAGATTCACTTCTAGGTTTTGGACAAGTTTGCAGTTAGCGTTGGGGACTCAGTTAAACTTAAGCACAACTTATCATCCTGAAATAGATGGGCAAATAGAGAGAGTAAATCAAGTCATGGAAGACATCCTTAGGATGTATTTCATGGATAATCAAACCCATTGGGAGAAGTACCTACCTTTGGTATATTTTTCCTACAATAACATTTTTCATAGCTCCATCAGAATGCCACCCCACAAAGATCTGTATGGAAGGCCATGTAGAACGTCATTGAGTTGGGATAGATTAGAATACCGAGTAATTTTTGGGCTAGAATTGATTCAAGAGATGGATGAACAGGTGACTCAAATTAGGCATAGACTGAAGGAACCACGGGATAGACAGAAAAGTTATGTGGATGCACACAGGACCGACCAAAGTTATGAAGTGGGCGACTAGGTTTTGATTCGTATCAGGCCTAACAAGAGTACCATACGGTTCAGGAAGGGGACAAAGTTGTGACCTCAATTTATAGGACCATTCAGAATCCAAGAGAAAATTGGACCCATTGCCTATCATCTCGTACTACCACCCCACTTGCATAAAACTCATAATGTTTTTCATGTATCTGTTTTACGTCATTATGTTGCTGATGAATCACATAAACTAAATTGGAAAGAATTGCAGGTATCGGATGTGGGAACTCTCATGGTAGAACCATTATGCATATTGGACCATAGAGTTCGACAACTCAGGAACCGTCTGGTAGACCAAGTTTATAAGGTCCAGTGGGACAAGTATAGTCCAGGATCTGCTACTTGGGAAGATGCCGAGACACTACGACAAGACTATCGCTCACTTTTTTGACCACCTCGAGAATATGTTTCTCGAAGGTTGGGTGTATGTAACACAACCTTTTGACTTAGATAGCCAGGATTACCTAAGGCCTACACTTTTATTTTCTATTTACAATGAAACTATTAAATGATACACTTAAACTTTTAAGATGTATGAACCTTTATGAATGTTTAAATATATTTGGATAATGATGGATATGATGCGATCTACTATGTGAATGCAAATTTTCTGAATGTTTAAATGTTATTGATGATGATGGATATGATGTGATCTACTATGTGAATGTAAATTTTAGGAAGGTTTAAATTCTATTAGAATGATGATGGGATATGATGCAATCTATTTGGTAAATGATAGTTTTATGAATGGGTGTCGAAATTGAATTATGGGATATTATGAGATCTATTGCTAACTTGAAAACTTTGATGTTAAGTTGTTGGTACATAGATACCAAATTGAAATGATGATTGTATGCAATTACATGATGATAATGCATATAAATGTATGAGTTTGTGTTACAGACTAATCTACAGGTTATGGGCTATGAATTAGCCAAGGGATAAGGATGATGAAATTGGATGTCATGACCACTAGCCGAGAAACATTATGGTATGAATATTTGTATGTGGAATTATATTGGTTTGGATGCATTGTTATGATATGTGGACCAGTGCAGGATTTCAGGTGATGAGACTACCCAAAACCAAATAAACGATGACAAAACTCCCAACAACACGGTGCCACTGTATATTCCATTGTAGGGTGTGGACCCTAGTTATGATAAGGAGGGGTGGAGGCATTTCCCACCGTGTATCCTCTGAAACCTGAAGTCATGGGAGGACGGTGTTAGCTCATGCTCCCCTAGACATGTGATGATGACTGTCAGTTGCCTACTGGGGAATCTTGGTCGAGTTAGTGACACTTCCGCTTATGGGTTCTATTTGGAGTTAGGTCAATATAGTTGATGCTCCAATATAGTCCAACAGAGGAAGGATAGGAATGAAGATGGAAGTAAGTTAGGGAGGAAGGATGAGTAGAAATAGTTGAGTGTATGGAGATTTGTCTTATGGTGGAAATTATTGTTTTTCCCTTCTGAAAAAAAATAAAAATAAAAAAAATGTGTATATACGAATATTCATAATTACGTAACTAAACCATAGTTGTCTAAACAAAATTGTTGAACTGGATAATTGTAATTAAAGGATTTCGCAAACATTTGATTGGTTTATTGTCTTTTATAAAAGACTAGTCTTGTTGATTGGATTGGATGCATACATAAATTACTAAAGGGTGATAGTTATTGATTATTAGTACATGCATGAGACTTGTATGTACTAGCTACACATGCATTTCTTGTACATGTACACTAGTATGTATGAGTTTTCTTGGCATACTTACTAATAGTGTCAGTTAATTGTTATGAATGTGTGAACCATGTTTCTTTTTCTTTGTACCATGAGATACCTTAACTTTGGGATGAAGTTTCCTGAAGGGTGGGTGTATGTAACAACCCTGGTTAAAAAGTGCATAGGGTTTATTAAGTATAATTAATTAGATAATTTGACTGTCCTAATATGTTTTAGTTAAACAATAATTATTTCTTAATAATATTAATCAATTATTTATTTATTAATTAATTTTTCATATCTGTTGATGATTAATTAATTAATTAATTGACTCATTAAAGATTTGAGTAATAAATTAAAGGAGCTTAATAACTTTAAATTATTAATAATAAGACTTTATGTATGCAGGGGGGGAATGAAACAATAAATGAAGGATAAGGTAATAAAGGCATGGGATAAGGTAATAATGGGGAGGATAAGGTAATTAAAGGAGGATAGGGAGTCGGTGGATGGGGGGAGATATGACGGGGAAGAGTCCTACAGGAGAGCATTATGAAAATTGGGGAGGAAGAATTATTTTGAGGGAGGATTGTATTTCTGGTTTGGATATTTTTTGGTGTTGGGAGTTTGTTCTAGAAGTTTTGGTGAACCATTGCAGGGGGCACCGGGTTGCTGGGGGTTTTGGGCATGGGGGCCAGGATTCCTTACGGTATCCTGGAGCTAGAGAGCCAGACAGGCTGCTTCTAGCTGGCTGGGTGGTTAGTTGGTTTGGGCAGGGTTTGGTTTAAGCAGGAGGTTGTGCAAGGCAGCAGAGAGGACAACCAGATCAATGGGAATTAGCATCAGGCAAAGGTATTTTTATTCTGTTATGTAATTATTAGATTGTTGTTCATTAATTAATTTATGTTTCTTATATGTTGAATGAAAGAAATTACTTATTGTTTCTGCATAGAAGTAATCTTATCTGTTAAATTTATGAAATTTAATAGGCTAATTAAATTTAGGTCTCTACAATTCAATTTTTCCCTTATGGACTCATGGTCAGGCTAGCGAGTGAGCAGGACAAGTGAACTTGGTTGTTCTGTTCTATGGTTGGGTGGAACTTGGTTGTTCCATTTGTATTCCAACATCAGGTTTCGGATATGTATCTTGGCTTGCATTCCTTTTCAATTTTATGTTTATGAATTTTATTTGTTAGGAATATGATGGCTTAGTATAGTTAAAGGATATTGAATATATTGTTTATTTGAAATGTGATGGTGGTAAATATATATTGAATTGTCATATAAATGTGTACATACACAATTACCACAGAGAATAGATAGCACGAATAATAGTATGAATACATTCTTCATTACCACATAAATATAGTGATGAATTCAAAGTATCTTACAAAAGAAACCATTGTATTCAATTGATCATTGTTCAAATATTACAGTTGGAGTACAATAGATCAAAGACTCCACAACCTCTTGTATTGTAAACATAGTGCTAAGAAGTATACACAGAATCTATATGTAATCGAGGTAATGCGTGCATAGATCATAACTCGAATACCTTTCGAGCAAGATGTTTCCTTCATCCGATTACCTCGATTTTCACAACCTACAAAAGAAGAAAAACGAGGGTTTATTAAACTATGCTAGAATTTTAATGGAAATCAAACAATATAATAAGACAAGGACAAAACTTAACTTGAGTTATGAATTAGATCAAAGGTTAGCATCAACTTCGGCCTTCAACGCTTCAGGTAATTTCTGGTGTGAGAAACTGGTTTCCCTCGAAGTACATACTCCCGAAGTGACGTAATTTTCAGACGTCACTGCTGACTTGGCATTGGCTGAGTGGCTGTCATGTGTCACTTAGATTTGTGACTCACACGTACTTGAAATTCCATTTTCATCTTAACACTTGTCATCATCTGATTGTGACACATGTCCTTACTGACATGGTCTATTGATGTAAGTCTCCTGTCGCGACACATATCCTCCTCCTAGATCTAACGACTGTGATCAGTTCTAGATCAATGGTCAAGATTCATTTCGGCCTTCGGGAATTTGGGTTATTTGTTCCCAATTCTCAATTATCCTAAAGTGAGATTCCCCAAATAAAACTCGAGCAACTTGAATTCATCTAACGGTCCATCTTTGACGCAAAAAGCTCCGGGTGGGGCACAAGGTAGTTAAACTTGGCAAAGAATTTAGCTAGATCAGGTTGCATTAACTTTGATCATGATCTATCAATATTGATGGTCATGAGGCATTGAAAAGATCGAAGTTGTGCGACAGATAATTCTATAGGGTGGTCCCGCAATCCAAACCACGGTTTCTAGAAGGGGTACATGTCAGCGTGGGGATAATTGTCGAAGGATTAGTAGGTTACTCCAAAACCGCCAACCCATGTCCCCACAATTTGAAAAGTACTAAAGTTGAAGTGATGTTTTCAGTATTTATTAGTTCAAGCACAGAGACTGTGGGCCCTAGTGGATGTGTGGCACCTGATCCCAAGGTCTGGAGACTTGGTACTCCAGAGGAAATTGTGTTGCAATTGCGTTGAGTCGAGAACTCTTGGAAGATGGAGTTAATCTCGACCATTGATCGAGAGAAGTACATGGCAACCGATACCACATTCTGGAGACTGGGCACTCTCGGAGGTTGGAGAGTATGGACAACCCAAAAATTCTGAAGCCCGGAGTTCCGTAATAAATACCAACCATCGGTTGTTGAGGAAGCCGTGGGCCGTTGATCCACCCCACTTTGTGAAGTTTTCCCACTTGGTGTTCGGGAGAAATAAGGCACGAAGTAGAAAGAGCTTCTGAAGTCGAAGTTCTAGAGCCCCGAAGCTCTCAAGGCTCCAGATAACCACCTTTCTGATAGTACCGGGTCACATCCCATGGTCACATGCATTTGAGGGATGAAGAAAAAGAGCTAGTGCTTGAAAACTGTGTTAAAGAAGGGAAAAGGGGTTATGAAGTAATCCTGTAGGTTTCATCTGGTTCGAACTTGGTTCAAAAGAGGTATTGAAGACCTGGAAATTTTTTGATAGGGTCCAACAAAGATATAAAAGCCATTAGCTTAGAGAAAAGAGATCAATTGCACAAGGAATGCATCAGATAAACGACACAATTTTTAAAGGATCATATATTTCTGCTCAAAGCTCAAAATTGAGCAAGGAAGTAGTCATTGGAAACATCTTAGAAAGATGATTCTTCCTTGAATCCTTTGTAGTTATCCAGTGGGGATTTCGATCTCGACAACATTTCTACAATGTGTTCTTCCTTCTGAGCTTTGATTAATGTCCTTTCTTATGAGCTTGAATCTCTGCATACTCTTTTATATTTTTCATTCTTTGCTAACTGTTATATTGTTGACATCAATGGAAATTCATTAATGATAACTTATTAATGAAAAATAAGTAAAAATTCTATGCATACATTAAAGGAATAAGATATATATAATGGATTATCTCTGTGATGCAAACAATGTTGGAGATTCAAGGGACTTTAATTCCCTCTAACAATTTTTATTATTATTTGGGAAATTTGGGGTACATTACATGCCTATAATCTGCGTTGTGGTCATATCATAGTTTTTGGGGATTTTGAACTTGTTGTAAACCTTTTACGTAAGATATAGTCTCCCAACAACAAGTTAATGAAACATTATAACCAAACTGTTTGGGAACTTATATTGAATTTGTTATCTTTCAACATCACTCATGTTGAAAGGGAATTGAACTCAAGGGATGACAGGTTAATTGTTTTTGCAGCCTCTCCTACTCGGAAACTTCTGCCACAAAGACGTGATTGTACTTTTCAATCTCTATATCGTTCACACATCCCTTACAATATAGACTCATGGTAGGTATTCCCTAGTGATGAGAACATATGTGCTTTCATCCAAAATGAACCTTATAAGCCTAAGGAAATTATATCAATAGAAGATAACAAAATTCCTAAAGGCTTGACTCCTCTAGAAAGTTCATTTTCATCAAGTGAAGTAGGAAACAAAGAAAAACATAAAGAAGAGGAGTCGAAAAGGAAAGTGGGTGAAACCATTTTCTTGAACATTGGAGCACCCAAGTCTCAAAAGAATGTTAATATAGGTGCCCAATGTTCTGAAGAAGAAAAATTGAAGGTCACTAAGCTGCTTGGTGAGTTTCAAGATGTTTTTGCTTGGGCTTATGAGGATCTTCGTGGTTTTGATCCTACTATTATAGAACATGACATCCCCATCAAGGAAGGCATAAAACCAGTTAGGCAAAAACAGAGACCCATTAACCCTGCACCGAAAGAAACTATTCACAAAGAGTTAAAAAAATATTCAACGTTGGGATAATTTTCCCTATTAAGTATTCTGAGTGGGTTTCTAATTTGGTTCCCGTTCAGAAGTCAACATTTCAAATCAGATTATGCATTGATTTTCATGCATTGAATAGGGCTATCATTAAATATCATTTTCCCCTCCCTAATATGGAAATGATTTTGCAACAAGTTGCAGGGTCACAGATGATGTCCTTACTTGACGGTTTTTCTGGTTATAATTAAATCAAGGAAAAAAGGGAAGATAGATTTAAAACCACTTTTATTACTTGTTGGGGAACTTTTTCTTATGAACGTATGCCTTTTGGATTATCTAATGTAGGTGATACTTTTCAAAGAGCTATGCAAATATATTTTGATGATTTGATCGGTAAAATTATTCAGATTTATCTTGATGACTTAACTATGTATTCTAAAAACCGATTAGATCATTTCAGTCATCTTAGAAATATTCTCATGTGATGCAGGAAATTTGGCATTTCTCTAAATCCTTCTAAGTCTATTTTCGGTGTTACCAAGGGAAAGCTACTTGGATAGATTGTCTCGGATTCAGGAATAAGCATTGATCCTGAAAGATTACTGCTATCCTAAATCTTCCTGCTCGTACTTCCAAGAAGGAGGTTAAAGATTTCATGGGTGTTATTAACTTCGTCTGTAGGTTTGTTCCTAATTTTTTTGTGATTTTCAAGCCAATTCACAATATCCTTAAGCAAGATTGTTCTTTTTCTTGGACAAATGATGTCGAAAATTCTTTCGTATGGATCAAGAAAGAAATCAATTCTGCACCAGTTTTGGTGAAGCCAGATTTTGAGTTTTTTTTTATGTTATATACTAATGCCACAGAGGAAGCAGTTTCTTCCATCCTCCTTCAATGCAATGACTACGATAATGAAAAAACAGTGGCTTACATGAGTCAAATATTGTTTGATGATGAGTTTAAATATTCTTTTATTGAAAATCATGCTTTCACTCTGGTTAAAGCTATTGAAAAATTTCATCGTTTAATCTTAGGTAAGCATAGGCTAGTTAAAGTCCCTTTACCTGCTATCAAGTTTTTACTGTCACAGTCTTATCTTTCAGGAAATCTTACACATTGGCTTGCCAAGATTTAGGAGCATGATCTAACTAGCATGACTTCTAAAAATATCAAGGGACGTGACTTAGCCCTTCACTTAGCTCAACATGCTGAAATGAGTGAAGAAATTGATGAACATGATAGGTCTTTATTAACACTGTTTTACATTGACAATCAAATCCTTCCTGTGTCTGAACATCCTTGGTATAAAGATTTGGTTTACTACTTGCAAAATCAAATATGTCCAGATAAATTAGATACCCATCAAAGAAGAAGGCTCTGTCTCAAAACTGCTTAATACGTCATTATTGGAGACTTCTTGTTTAGAAGATTTGTTGATGGTATGTTGCTTCGCTATGTGAACAATGAGGAAGCACATAAATTGTTGCAAGAGACTCATGGTTCTTCAAATTATGTTATCCATGTAGGAGGTCACTTTTATACTAAAACAATTTCTTTTAGGATTAGCAAGAAAGGGTACTATTGGCCTTCAATCTTTCATGATTCTTGAAAATTTTCGATACCTTGTGACAAATTCTAGAAATTTGCTGGGAAAGAAAGTCTTTCTGCTGTGCTTTTACAACCTGCCCTCCCTGGATTTCCTTTCTCAAAATGGGGTTTGGAATTTATTGGTCCTATTAATCCTCCATCTTCAATAGGAAACATCTTTATCTTGACAGCCACAAACTATTTTACAAAATGGACTGAAGTTGTCCCACTTAAGCATTCGCAGGATTAGCAAGCAATTTCTTTCCTTGAAAATAATATTTTTTTCCAGATTTGGTCTTCCTTTGGAAATCATTATATACAACGGTCCTGCTTTTATTTCTACTAAGATGACCTAATTTTTAGCTAAGTTGGGGGTTAAAATTTTACCTCATCATCTTATTATCCCCATGGTAATGGGCAGGTCGAGTGTACTAATAAGAATCTAGTAAGAAATATCAAGAGGCTCATTGAAGATAAGTCTCGTCAATGACACACACTTTTCACTTACTCCCTTTGGGTAGATCACACTACCACCAAGGTGAGCACTGGTTGCACTCCTTTACAGCTTCTTTATGGTCAAGAAGTCATTCTTCCTATTGAGCTAGAACTTTCCTCCTTAAGGTTAATGCTACATGTCAAAGAATTAAATTCTTCTGATGTTTCTCAAAGAATGAATGCACTTTTGGATTTAGAGGAGAAAAGGATGTTTTCCTTGGATAATATAAAGAGAAGACAACAGACGGTTAAAAAATATTTCAACAAAAGTGTCAAGGTTGTCAAATTTAAAGTTAATGAGAATGTATTGTTGTGGGATTTAGCTCATGCTGATAGAGGAAGGCATTCAAAGTTTCAAAAATTGTGGCTGGGTCCTTTTACTATTGCTTTTGTCCTAGGTGCAAATTCTTACATTCTAAAGGACTTACAAGAGCGATTGTTTTCCTACAACACTAACAATTCTCACTTAAAACACTACGTGGAACCAACTTGAAAGATTTAACGATGTATGGAATGTTTTATGTATTTTAGTATTTTTTCATTTCTTCTTATTTCGTTTCTGATGTTTCATTTCTGCTAGGACTTTTCTTAGTTTTTGTTTCTTTTGACTTCTTTTCTTGTCAAAATAAAATGTTGGATCAGTTTTTCCACAACGACACTTCTACAAAGTATTGTTAATCAATAACAAACAAGTTACACAGCTGTCATGATGTTCCTCTTGAAAACATCATTGAAATTGTTATCTACTTCAACTGATGTTTTATAAGATAGTTGGTTCATCCCTCTTTTGCTTTCCTATTCTTTCATTCATTTCAAGATTTAAAAGAGCAATTTCAGAAAATGTTTCTCCTGAAAGTCAAGAATACCTTTTAGTTGAATGATTATGCTTACATGGATAAACCCCCTCATACTTAACACTTTTCATGAGTTATTCCCAAATTCCTGGTCATATTCCCTTAAATCCACTCACTTCCCCGTGGTTGCATAATCATTTCTGATTTATATCTTCTTGATATGACATTATATGGTCTGCAAAACTAGACATTCTAAGTTCTTAATTTGTTGGAAATAGGTTTCCCTATGGATTCGTCAGTTTGTTGACGATTAAAATCACAACGATGAATTTTACCCGCAAAGGATTGCTAAAAACATTATTATTTAATTATGATAATAATATAATACTAGTAGGTGGGACCCCTTGAAGACTAGAGGCGCAAGGATAGACATATGCTACATATTTTGTTGTTGTTATGATGTTGACTACACAGTCCTACCTTTTTGATGATGCAATCTTGGTTGCATTTGGTGTGATAATGAGTGGTTAATGCATATTGTTGGTAATCATTTGTGACACATAACAGTTTCCATGGTTATGAAGATCATGTTGGTTACAATTGCTATGTTATAATCTTGTTTCTAATTCTCATGTTGATTACTTAGCCACATATATGAAAGGGATACTTAATGGCAACATGATCAAAAAAAGGAAAATTGTGGAAAGGTTCTATAGTTAGACCAAAGGGAAAGGGACTATGTGAAAATACTACATGCGAATTTCAAATGAAAGAGTTAATGGATTAAGTGTTAGTCCTAGCTATCATGCTCTTTGTTTGGTTAATGGACTATGGAAATTTCATTAAAGTCGAATATAGGCGCATATAGCAATGTTGATATGGATTATTGTGTGGATTTATGGCAAACGTTAATGTATGAAATATCTTGGGTGCCGCACTATGCAATAGATATGGTCTTAGATCTTACGATGGTTTAGCATTGATTATGCATTGGTGATATGGTTTCATTTATTGGTGGATGTTATGGTTATTGGGATGTCTCGTACTTCGAATTGAATGAAGCCAGGTGATGGAAGTGACATGCATTTACTGCACATCACTCCAAACCTTCCCTATCGCCCGTGACCCTAGAATTGTACCATTGTCACAATTTCACTCTGTTGGTTGAGAAGTTTCGCGTTTTCAATTTTTTTTGGAAGGGAAGGCTCGACCAACTCGTCATTTAAGCATTTTTCCCACAGGTATGGTTATTTTCTCTCCATCCATGAAGTATTCTCTGTTTTATGAACCAAATGGTGGTGCAGTGATGCTTGGATTCTATTTTTTCTTGAGATTTTTGACTATGTAAATGTGGTGTTATGGTTGTCTGTGATGATTGTAAAATGTTGGAAATTGCAAGCAACTGAATGAGTATTATTAATTTTCGCATTGGTTGTTTTCTCAATCAATGTGGTTTTATGATGGGTCTTTGTGGAATAATAAGTGACAGTTGTGTGATAAGGCTTTGGGTTTGATGATTGAGGGTTTTTATTCTATGTATCACTATTTTTTAACTCGTTTCCCTCTCGATTTTTGTCGTATTCCTTGCCCAGTTGCAGAGCAATTGCCAACAATGGTGTGTTCTTTTCTTCAAACCATGAGTTGTGGTTGGTAGCCCGTTCCTATTGTATTTTCATTGAAAGCATCCCAAGATCTAGTCTTGGTTTGCCCCAAACATTAATACATTCTTGTGTGGGTATTGGATTGATACAGGCTATATCTCGGCGTTCTTTCACAAGAATGTGTTTGTCATCACTGTTGTTGTTGTCAAAAGATATTAACCTCTCGGGTGATTGGAAAGAGAAATTGTCTTGTTGTGTTTGGATAACCACTATTATTAACCCTCGTCTCTTCTTTGCAAGTGCTAGATGGACCTATGTGCACTGGGTTATTTTACTCAAATTTCCTTTTTCTATCCTCAGGTGTTAACTATGTTGATTAAGGTTGGTTGTCATTGATGTCAACCCTTGAAGAAAGCCTTGTAGCAAAAAGGTTTGGGTAATGGACCCAATATTGTTTGATGTAAATATGACTCATTATTTTTTTGTCATTATTGATAAGAAGTAAATATGGATGAGCTCCAAAGTGGTCCCCTTATGGTGAAAGCCTTCACGGGAAGACGCTTTGTGGAGTAAGAGAACCCATGCTTAATTNTTTTTCAGGGAAAATATCCTAGATGGATAGTGTTTGTCATGTCATTTTTGGTGGTATGTGGAACGTCACATAATTCCTAATGGTTAGAGAGTTATGGCCATGAGAAGTTGGAGACCCCAGGTTTGGGTAATGGACCCAAGTTTGTTTGATGGGTAATGGTATGAGTTATGATATATTTTTAGATAATACTATTCTATATGGATAGTAAATGTCATTCCATTTCTGGTGGTATGTAGAACATCACATAACTCCTCACGGTTTGAGATTTATGGCCTTACGAAGTTGGAGGACCCTCATATGTCATCTAGAAGCCCCAAAAGGTCAAAGTAATCAAAGTTGTTAAAGAGATTTTAAAAGGTAAATAATAAAGTGAAGTGATGAGTGTATTATAATTCAAAGTGAATACAAAATAAATTATTTCAATCATAAATTTAATGGAGAAATTAGAAGTGGAACCAACCCTAAAATAAGGAAAGTGGGCCAAGTGACTTAGAAGATGTTTTTAAGGAAGCTACTTGGAGAGTATAAATAAGAGGCAAGGCTCTCTCATTTGAATCACACTTGAGAATATTGAATATATATAGGTTTCTAAGGTAACCAAATGATACCTAAGCTGAATTTCTGAGGAAAGTGAAGAAAAGAAGGCCGAAATGCAAGGAAGAATAAATTCTTTTGATGGTGCTTTCTAAGGTATGTTATTTACAGGTCATCTCACCATTTTCGCTATAACTTTTTTTCTATAATGATTCAGATCCTGAAATTGCTATGCAAGTGAGAAAACATATCCAAATATCTGTGGTAAGCAATTTATCTTGTGGTTCATTGAATTTTTGGAGTTACACTCCATGGAAAATAGGGTTTGTGGCCAGTCCTGAAACTAGTCAAAATCAGGTGTTTCAGGTAAAAACGTCATAACTTCTTCATAAAAGATCCAAATTTAGTGAGACCAATTGTGTTGGTTAGGGTACAGTATTTAGTATGTTTTTTAATATGTTTAGATAAATTCATCAAATATTTTGTGCGGAGAACGCTCTACAAGGTCCCTCTCTAGAATAAGCCAAAATTCAACAAGGTATGCCATTTTTGCTATAACTCCCTTTCTGAGAGGTCCCAAGTAGTGAAACTTGGAGGAATTGCATAAAACACACTGAAGAACATTTTGTATCAGTTTCATATCTTTATACATTACATGTTCAAAGTTATGATTACTTCAAGTTAAGGTTGTTGACTAATCCAAAACTAGGCATGTGAGACTAAATAAAAGTTTGATGAAAATACTAGTCTCTTGTTTTTAAAGTTAAGGAAGGTTTGCAGGAATGTGATCATATACACCAAGTCTAGTACAAAGCCACAAATCAGATTTGGATGATGAAATTGATGAGGGCTTTTGGTTGTGGTACATGTTGAGTACATGGTTGAGACAAATAGTTGATGAGTTGGCACACATACATGAGGTTTATAGTTGATGATGTTGGTACATATTGATGATTCGTAGTTGATGAATAGTTGACACATGATTGGTACACACTTTGTACATGGTTGGATGCATGTGTTTATGGTATAGGTTGATTACAGGTTGGTGCATGGTTGATGCACTTGTTTATGGTACAGGTTGATTACAAGTTGAGGTACAGGTTAAAGCATGGTTGATGCATGGTTCAGATTTATTGGTACAGGTTTACAATGGTATATCTCACATTGATAGTGTGACAGTGGTTCCATCTTTCTACTTCTACTTCACAGTGGTAGGACGGGGCAAGGACAAGTGGTTGTATCCACCCTCCAGTTGTAGCCGGAGAACATTGGGGGTTGTAGCCTCCTTCTGGATGTAGCCAGAGAATTGGGGAGTTGGAGCTTCCCTTAGGTTGTAGCCTGAGAAACTAGGGGGTTGGAGCCTCCTTCCAGTTGTAGCTGGAAAACAAAGGAAGTTGGTGCTTCTAATGAATGTAATTCTTC
>JASDQU011103000.1:5778-18547 GCA_032191745.1 Picea mariana
AAAGAAACTCGAAAGGCGCCATCTTAATGGTGCTCTGGTAACTGTTGTTGTAAGCGAACTTCACTAGTGGAAAGAATTCTTCCCAACTCTTTTGTTGGTCCATTACGTACATGCGCAACATGTCCTCCAAGGTTTGGTTCGTTTGTTTGGTCTGCCCGTTAGTCTCCGGGTGATACGCAGTACTAAAGTTAAGTTGGGTTCCCAAGGCCTCTTGGAAACTCATCCAAAATCGTCCAGTAAATACCGATCCTCGATTGGATATAATCCTCTTAGGCACGCCATGCAACCTCACAATCTCACTGATGAAAACTCTAGCTATGTTAGGTTCCTGATACGTCGTACGCACCGGAATAAAGTGAGCACTCTTCATCAGAGTGTCTACTACTAAGAAAATTGAGTCATGTCTCCTTGCCTTTAGTGGCAATCCAACAATAAAATCCATCGAAATAACCTCCCATTTCGATTTCAGAATAGCATGTGGTTGTAGTAATCCTGTTGGGTGTCTATGTTCAGCCTTTACTTGCTGACATTCTAGACATCTGGCCACATAGTTGACTATGTCTGCCTTCATTCCCTTCCAGAAGAATAAGGGTTTAAGGTCTGCCCTCATCTTTTTGACTCCTAGGTGAGCCATGTAAACTGCTCTATGAGCCTCGCTCAGGATCAACATCCTCAACTCGTCGTTTCGCGGTACGTAAATCTGACCTTTAAACCTCAATAAACCATCGCTATCAAATGAAAATCCCTCAAATCATGGTACCATCATTGTGTTTTGTCCGATAAAACCCTCGACCCCTTTGTACCAGTCATCGTCACGCTATAAAGTTAGAATCTTTTCACGTAGATTCGTCTGAAGAGGCAACACTGAAAATATGCGTGGTCTTCGACTCAATGCATCCACCACTCGGTTCACTGTTCCTTTTATGTAAGTAATCTCAAAGTCATACTCGCTAAGAAATTCCGACCAATGTCGCTGTCGTGCGTTCAGGTCACTTTGTGTAAATATGTGTTGTAGTCCACAATGGTCAGTCTTTAGTTCAAATTTTTGTCCAACAAGGTAGTGTCTCCAAACCTTCAAGGCATATACGATGACTAATAACTCCAAATCGTGCATTGTTTAGTTCTCCTCATGCCTTCTCAGTTTCCTTGAAATGTAAGAAATCACTCATCCATCTTACATCAAGACTCTGCCTAAGCCTTCCTTGGATGCGTCAGTGCATACCAAGAAGTTCACGTCCATGTCAGGGACCTTTAGTATCGGTGAAGTTGTCAACAATTCCTTGAGCCTCTGAAATGCTTTCGTTCATTTCTCGATCCAAACAAACTTCTTGTTCTTCTTCTGCAACTCCGTGATCATATTTGCTATCTTTGAAAATCCCTCGACGAACCGTCGATAGTATCCTGCTAAAACCATGAAGCTACGCACTTCCCGGACATTCGTAGGCACAGGCCATTCCATAATATCCTCGACCTTGGTTGGATGCATGGCGATGCCTTCGCCGGAGATGACATGCCCTAAGTAGTGAATCTTCGATTGATAAAAAGAGAATTTGGACAACTTCCCATACAATTTGTGCTCTCGTAGACACTGTAGTACCAAGCGCAAGTGCTCGTCATGCTCCTCCATCGTCCAAGAGTAAATCAAAATATCGTTAATGAATACTTGGATGAATTTGTCCAAGTACTCGCGGAACACCCCATTCATCAAACTCATGAATACCCCTGGGGCGTTTGTCAGTCCAAACGTTAAAACAATAAATTCGTAATGTCCAAACCTCGTCTTAAAGGTGGTCTTATGGACGTCATCCTCCTTGATCCGCAACTAGTGATACCCTGATCGCAAATCGATCTTGGAGAACACCGTCGCACCCTTCATTTGATCGAACAGATCATCAATTCTCGGGAAATGGATACTGATTCTTGATCGTGGCCTTGTTCAATTGATGGTAGTCAATGCATATCCTCTACGATCCATCCTTCTTTCGTATTAAAATAACAGGTGCACCCCACGATGACACACTAGGACATATCAGACCCAGATCCAACAACTCCTTCAGTTGCATTTTCAACTCTTGTAACTTCGGACTCGACATCCGATAAGGCGTTCTTTCTATCAATTCAGTCCCTGGTTTTAGGTATATGGTAAACTCCAATTCACTTTCTGGCAGCATTCTAGGTAACTCTTCTGAAACTACGTCTGCAAACTCTCTCACCACCAGAAGGTGTTCTAAACCTTCCGCTACTCCTTTATTGTTTAACGCAAGGATCGCATAAAGCTTGCACCCCTTGCACATGCTCTTCCGAAGCTACAAGGAAGAGATGAATCTTAGGGAAACTCCCTGGTTCCGGCCTACTATCACCCATGTCTGTCCCTCTTCATCAACCAAGCTCAACCATTTTGTCTTACAGTTACGTTTCGCCTCATGCGATTCCAACCAATCCATACCAATCACAACATCATAAGATCCTAGGATCGTGACGTACAGGTTGGCCCTGGTGACAAACTCTCCTAGGTTAAGGATACATCCCATAACCTTTCCTTCGACCTTCTGTTTGGCTCCCGAAGCCATCTCTACGAAGCTAAACTCGTCTTGTCTGACTGCCTTTACCTTAATCCTTTTTAGCGCTGCACCATAAATGAAACTCTCGGTAGCACCAGAATCTATCAAAATACTAAGGGTCTGGTCAGCGATGGTACCTATCGTCTCGAGCACTGTCGATTGATGCTCTAACTGGAGGTTATTCACCACTGCATGAATCTGATGGACCTTTCCCATATCTCCCACGGTAGTGGGTCCGGTTGATCCAGACGCTCTGGTCCTCTCCACAAGGCAATCGCGCTGGTAGTGTGGCTCCCCACACGTCCAACACCCCTTATTTGGCCCAATATTCCTAGTACCTGAAGTAGAAGATGACGGCCCCCTGGCCTGGAATCCTAGTCTGTTCTGCTGAACAGGCCTAAACTGCTGCTGCTGCTGCGATCGACATTGTTGCTGATGCTGTGGTCCCCGATAAGATGTCTGTTGCTTAGGCGGCGATTGCTGAGGTGTAGTGAATGTGGATCCCCTCTAGAAGCCACGATATCCCGACATATGTCTCACGGGTGTCTGGTCCTGTTGTGTTCCAGATGAAACCTACTCTGTTGGTCTTGCTGGAGTCCTAGTCTGAACCCCACTGATAAGCTCTTCCTCTGCTATGAGGGCCTTCTGGATGACATCATGCAAGGTTTGAGGCATCAAAATCCTAACCTTTGCATGCATACTGTCGTTAAGGCTGAACACGAACCTATTGATCTTAATTTTCTCAGTGTTAAGGTGCGAAGCATATCGGAGCATCTCCATAAAACGGGCCTCGTACTCGGGCACCGTATGACCTCCCTGTCATAAGGCGTTGAACTCATTGAGCTAACGCTCAATGAATTCCTCTGAAAAGTACCTCTCTCGGAGCCGTTCCTCGAACAGTTCCCATGACACGTCTTCAATGACCATGTTCAGATGTGGTAGGAGCATCTTCCACCATAGAATAGCGCTCCTCTTTAGTTGAAATACCACCATGCAGACCTTCATGTTGGAGGTATAATCGCGAAGTGCGAAGCACATCGCCATGTTCTCCAACCATGCCTCGACGGTTGTACCGTCCGGGGCACCAAAGAACTCAGGAAATTTGACCTTCTCGAGTTCATAGTGAACGCTACCAGTACTGACCGAAGAGAGGTGGAACCTTAGTGGGTGTCGGCGCCCTGGCCTCATCTCTGTCCAAACGGATGATCAGTGCCTCGGACATGCACTGAAAAGATCTCATCATTCCGACTACATCGCCAACTGCTATCTGCTCCTGTCTGAGAACCTATTTGTCTCCTTGGGGGTTAGACCCCTCAGGCGTGGATGCTACTGGAGGTGTCGTGCCTCCTCCCCTAGCACCCCGTCGCCTGCCTCCACGGCATCCTCTAACCATGATTACCTGAACGCACACAAATCAACTTGATTAGCAACAGTATAATCAAATCATATCAACGAAATCCGTAGCGATCCCAAGTCGTGGGTTGAACCTCGCTCTTATACCATATGTGACGACCCCCTCATTACGCCAACAAGTGAATTTTTTATTTTTTTTTGTTTCAGGAGATAAGAGGCAAGAAATCAACATTCTAGAAGCCATAACAAAAAGGGTTTGGCAAAGTTGCAAAGGTTCCAAAATAAAAATATAATGGATCTGAACCATTTCACATTATTATATTTTTGTAGAAATATACAAAGTAGGGCATGCTAGATTGGGAGTTAAAATTAACTCAGATATATTCCCGCTTACTCAATATTAGGTAGCATTTTATACTGCAGTACATAACAGAAATAATAACTCAATATTTATAATAACATAATCCCAATTAATTTGGATATATCCGGTTTTCATATGCATAAAATTTAATCATAATTTAAATTAAAAAAAAACACATTTAAAAAGGTTTATATTTATCTTTCTTTATAAATAATTTGATGTTACATACAAATTTATGAAATTTATATTTTTATAAGAAATTGATTTTTTTTTTTGAATTTTGATCTTCCATTCTTCACTTATAACCAGTGATCACGACTTCTCTAACAAAATGTAAAAACTAAAAAGAAATAAGGGAAAACATAGAAAATTTGAAAAAGTTCAATTTTATTTTTTAAAATAAAGAATAACATGTTCATTACTCATAAATATTTTTTTTAATTGGGCTCTCAATACATGATAAACGATAATTGATAATAAAATAGATATTGAAATTTTTACATTTTTATTTTTTTACTCTACAATTTTGTTATAATAATAATAATCTAAAATAGATCACAACTAATTCAGACACTCAACTGTTTGATTGGTAAAGTTTATAGAGGTATACATTATTTACCCTATCCTACGAAAAGTTATTGTGCCAACTACCCCCCCCCCCATTCAATTACAAATCTATCCAACCAAAGTCACAACACAACACAATTCAGCCGAGACCGAGCGCCCAAGCGTCAGGCATCAAATCACATAGAGGAGGAGATCATGAGAGAAAATTTAGAATTTTTTTTTAAGTTGTAATAGTAAACTCTAAATATCATTCAAACAACTGCATATTACAATTTTAATAATTTAAACATATAATTCCAAACATCTATAACAATCCTAATTAAACTTTAAAAAAAAACTCACCAAAAACTAAAATAAAACATTGACTTACTCCATTATAAATTCATCTAAACCCATTTTTTTTAAACAAACAAGTTTACGCATGTCCATTCATATCTTTCACAAAAATGTTATTCCTATTGCCCAATAACCTTCCACCAACAATTCACCCTATAGACATATCCAACGGCCACATGATCTTGAATCCGAAAAACTAAGTCGAGTCTGCCCAACGTGATTTCATGGCGTTTGCCAACGAAAAGAATATGGATATTGGACATTACTTGCCTTTGTTGCCATGATTCTCAATGAAGGGTCGCACTGCCGAACCGCCATGTAGAAGTAAACCAAAGACAATACAAAGTAAAGAGAAAAACTTAACTTTTCCCATATATATTGAAATTAAAACCAGATCGCAGAGAATAAGAGCAGTAGAAATGTTGTCAACATAAAAAGAAACAGGCGTATGTATTGAAGCGTTGTATAAACTGTTATATCAATTGTGGTAATTAAAACACCACCACTATAATTTCGTTGACCACAGATGATGTCACATAAATATTCAACGCCTGTCCAGAGCGATCGATACATCAAAACACAGTGCAATCAGCTGGAGACGCAGCATAAGAAATTGTCATAATGATTTATAAAGCAATAGGTCTTCACCATAATCTGTAATATATATCATAAGGAATAATTCACTCATCTAAAATAAATATGCGCAGATGGTCGGATTAATATTGCAGATGAATGCTTAGATAAAGGAATCGGTGAAGGACGCATAGATTAAATTGCTCATGATGCAGACGCACAAGTAAAAAGGGAATTCACTCAAGGTAGGAGACGCACAAGTGAAGAATTCCCTCAGTAATGGAATCACCCAGGTAGATTGCCCAAGGAATTCGCCTAGAAAAATATTTTCTCAGAATAAAAACTCAACTTTACCTAAAGGATAATTGGTAATGAAAATGCCTTGGTAAACTAACAGCTACCTCAGAAAATTTACAATGAAACAAATGTGGTAGTGTAGATGAAACTATAAAATGTTTAAAAGAAGAAATTGTAGAATCGCTCTTGCACGATCGGTGAAATAATGCTGGTATAATTCCATTAAAAATAAAATTTGTAGAGGACAAGTAAATCGTTGGTCATCAAGATTGTGAGCGCAGAGTTAATTATCCGNCAACACAATTCAGCCGAGACCGAGCGCCCAAGCGTCAGGCATCAAGTCACATAGAGGAGGAGATCACGAGAGAAAATTTAGAATCTTTTTTTTAAGTTGTAATAGTAAACTCTAAATATCATTCAAACAACTGCATATTACAATTTTAATAATTTAAACATATAATTCCAAACATCTATAACAATCCTAATTAAACTTTAAAAAAAAACTCACCAAAAACTAAAATAAAACATTGACTTCATTATAAATTCATCTAAACCCATTTTTTTTTAAACAAACAAGTTTACGCATGTCCATTCATATCTTTCACAAAAATGTTATTCCTATTGCCCAATAACCTTCCACCAACAATTCACCCTACAGACATATCCAACGGCCACATGATCTTGAATCCGAAAAACTAAGTCGAGTCTGCCCAACGTGATTTCATGGCGTTTGCCAACGAAAAGAATATGGAGATTGGACATTACTTGCCTTTGTTGCCATGATTCTCAATGAAGGGTCACACTGCTGAACCGCCATGTAGAAGTAAACCAAAGATAATACAAAGTAAAGAGAAAAACTCCACTTTGCCCATATATATTGAAATTAAAACTAGATCGCAGAGAATAAGAGCAGTAGAAATGTTGTCGACATAAAAAGAAACAGGCGTATGTATTGAAGCGTTGTATAAACTGTTATATCAATTGCGGTAATTAAAACACCACCACTATAATTTCGTTGACCACAGATGCTGTCACATAAATATTCAACGCATGTCCAGAGCGATCGATACATCAAAACATAGTGCAATCAGCTGGAGACGCGGCATAAGAAATTGTCATAATGATTTATAAAGCAATAGGTCTTCACCATAATCTGTAATATATATCATAAGGAATAATTCACGCATCTAAAATAAATATGCGCAGATGCTCGGATTAATATTGCGGATGAATGCTTAGATAAAAGGAATCGGTGAAGGATGCATAGCTTAAATCGCTCATGATGCAGACACACAAGTAAAAAGGGAATTCACTCAAGGTAGGAGACGCACAGGTGAAGAATTCCCTCAGTAATGGAAGCACCCAGGTAGATCGCCCAAGGAATTCACCTAGAAAAATATTCGCTCAGAATAAAAACTCAACTTTACCTAAAGGATAATTGGTAATGAAAACACCCTGGTAAACTAACAGCTACCTCAGAAAATTTACAATGAAACAAATGTGGTAGTGCAGATGAAACTATAAAATGTTTAAAAGAAGAAATTGTAGAATCGCTCTTGCACAATCGGTGAAATAATGTTGGTATAATGCCATTAAAAATAAAATTTATAGAGGACAAGTAAATCGCTGGTCATCAAGATTGTGAGCGCAGAGTTAATTATCCGTTACTATAAAGGTAGAGTTTAATTATTATCAAAGCATAGAACGCCTAGTAAATTTATCCATCAAGCTTAACACTCAGTCAATGTAAAATCGCAGAGACAGTAAGAGGAACTCGAGGATCCAAGGGAAGTCATTGAGATTACTGCAGAGACAAACCAACATGGACACGAGGCAAACATCATCCAAGGACAACGACCAAGGTAGACGGATGACAGGAATTTCCTTCGCTCCTCATCCTCGCACAGGAAAGCAAGGCGTTGAGATCCATAGGTCTTTTAACGCTGAGGTGATGATCGTGGATCAGGCTCCTTGTCGTCTACTCAAGTGAGGACTGAGGAGATAAGGATGAAAGGCAAACAACCAATAAGGACACAATCAATCACAGCCAGGTGGTCACGACATGCGAAAAAATGAAGGCCATAGGAAACAACAACCATGGAGCTAAGCTCAGAAAAGTTTTGTCATCAACTTAAAAAGAGATCAATTTACTTATCCATTAAATAAACAGATCCTAACATAAGTCCTAATACATTCTACTCTACAAAATAAAAAGAGTGTATCGTTGCCTGATCGCCTGCATCGAATGACATCCCGCGCTCCGTGCAACTCCCGCTCGCCGACCGTCAAGACCTCACCGGTACCTCCCAACCAATGCTAGGGGTAGTCTTCTTCCCCCTTAGCCCCCCAAGCCACAAAGGGGCCACGCACACTATCCAAAGATCTCGTCTAGCTCCCAGCTCGCCTCGTAAGGCCGAGCTACCACTCCCCTCTGAGCTGGGTGTCCCAACTCCCACAAGTAAATCAGTCAAGTCAATATTTACGCAGCATAACATTACACAAATAGAAGATCATCCAACCTCCATCAGCTCCCTTCATTATATAGAGTTTCGTGGTTCCTTACTTTCCAAATTTCTCTTTTAGTTAATTTTTTATAATTAATATCCTAAAAATTCTTCTCCGTACAAGTGTCACCCATCCCCTTCATTCTTCCAGTATTTAATTTCTTTAATTAATTAACTATATTATTTCCCTCACCCACCTAGAGTTACTCCTAGAATCACTCATAGGTGTCCCTAAATTCCTTTACAGGTTTTAAAGGCTTTCCCTATTATGAAATTTCTAATTCAGTTTAAAATTATAAATCTCTTAAATGTAGATTCTTTACTAAGTTGACTTCTCGCTTTTTCCCTTAAGTTCCCCTTTTTCCCTTTTTATGTTACCTCTTTTCCCTAGTTTCCTATTTTTGATTTTCCCTCTTTCCCCTTTTACTTAGAACTCGAAAAGGAAGGTGTGGAATTTAACCCCTTTTTCCTTTTATGTAACGAACCCCCTCGTTACGTTGACAACCCCGTATAACAAGTGGAAATATTTTTTTATTTTTATTTTTAAAGTGTGTGCGCGTGTGTAAAGGGAACCCACACATTCGACTCTGCGTCTCCACCCGACGACTAACAAGACGCAAAATGAAGAACACAACAAGATGACATACAAGACACAACCACGATGAACACCACCAGACAACATAGGGCGCACAACAAGTAACTGCACGAATTAAACGACAATCAATTGACCACAAAAAGACTGCCTACCCATCCATCCTACCTTGCAGTGGTTAGGACCTCCAAGACACATAAGCAACGCTCAAGCCCAGGTTCCCATCGATTTTAACCATTTAAGGTCTCAGGGCTCACGACTGTTCTGAGGAACATGGAGGTGTCTACATCCCGTCCGACACAAGTAGACCAAGCAATTAAATGATCACATCACAATACAACAATTATTGACTGAACGACTATGTCCTCTCCGGAATGCGCAAATCAGAAGGACTCCGACAACGACCAACCAATGGTAAGACAAGGTAAATTTCTGTGGCTCAAATGGCAATGATCTCAAACCACTTACTCCATTAATTCTATTAATCGATGAGATATCCAACCAATCGTAGAATAATGTGAATTGAAGTAATTGCAAACCCCCTTTACCAAAACGTAATAATCCATGATACTTAGTTCAAGACCTTACATTTTATGTGTCGTCACTAACAATGAAATTTCAATAGCATTACAATAATTTAACATTGCCATTATCTTATTTTACAATAACTTGCAATAAAAATGACAAACAAAATACCTATCAAGTCATCAACACCAACCTTAGATTCTTATTTTATATTGCAATAAAGTACTACCTTTACATATTACCATCAATATATTTTAATGAAATTTCTCCATACATATTACAATAACAATAGATTACCATAAGGTAACAATGCCATTACATAAATTTACCATAACTCAACAATCTAAATAATCCACAACATTACATTGATGTGTTTCTAACCCTAACATTACCTATGATTTATAATACAAGAACATTACTCTTAGGTGATCCAAGACAATACATTTTAAGGACATTACCTTTATACTTTACCACAATGATCAATGCATAACAATTTCCTTCCTAAATGAATACATAACACAATCCCTTCTTAAATAAATGATTAAAGGAAATAAATCCCTTCTTTAAGGAGATAAAACTCACCAACTAGGATTCCCAATTTATTTAAAATCACAATTACTCTAACTACTACAAGTCACTATCATTCTGGCATTATAATAAATAGCATCGTATTTTTATTTTTTTTTAAATAAACATCAATGGTGACAGAACATTTAAGGATTACATAAATCAAATATCACGAAACTCTAATCACTACAACTCACAATCATTCTGGCATTAAAATAAATAGCATCGGATTTTCTTTTTAAAAACATCAATGGTGACAGAACATTCACGGATTACATAAATCTAATGTCACAATACTCTAATTACCATAGCTCGCAATCACTCTCGCATCAGTAAATAATAATATTAACTACAGAATGTAACCGAATATTCATAAATTCTGGGAAGGTAACATAATATTTTTCTATTCTGTTGGAGAGTCTTTTGTTTATACTCTTCACTAATGAAAGATAAAGTACTGGCATACACTTTATTTTGAAGGTTTAAATGCACAGCCAGCACAGCTGCCTAGGGCACGGCTAACACACAGTCAACACCACCCACGAACAACCATGATCGCGGCCCTATCACCGTCTGTGTGCAACTATCAGATCACTACCAGCATGTAATTAAGGAAAAAGGGGCAAAGATCCATGGCCCCAAGAAACGCACAGGTAGGTGTCCCATAGTGCAATCGCAGAGGAGAGTGATATGTCAAACGTGTTCACAATAAACGAGGGTAATAATGAGACGACCATTACACCGTTCCAATTTGAAGAGGACTGATTACACAGCTGTTAAAGAACACGAATGGGTGGAGGATTGACTACAACTGAAATAAAACGTGAATGGAAGAGGAACGACTGTGGTTGATTACATCATGTGATTGGGTAGAGGCAAGGCCGCACAGTGGGTACCTGGTCGTGAAAGGGCAGGGAAGGGTAGTCAACAATTATTACAGTTCGCAGAGGAGAGGGGGTGAAAAATATTCACCAGATTCGACTGTGCACAATTCACTGATGGGTAGGTTATCATTTAACCAAATCAAGGGGCGACATCATTCCAGCGAAACCATGGCCATTGCACCTTAGACTACCATTCGCTAAGGGAATATGGACATCAATTCATGGTTTGAAGGACAAGTAAGGAAGAACTGTTGAACTAAAAACTCTGAAATTGTCAAATTAAAAATGTAATCGCTGCCATACCAACGAAGCACCTCGCCAGAAATATACAAAAAAAGTCATTAATTATAAATTGCCATTCAAACAGAAGGAATTCATTGCTTAGGGAAGTGGCTATCATGGTTCACTAATGTGTTCTTTTATAGAGGAGACCGTTGTGATAACACATTAATAATTTAAAAGAGAAGATGTCACATCCATGATTACGTAGCCATGAAGAGTAACGCAGAGACTTAAGGATCCCAAACATGAGACAGTAAAACCCAACTAGGAAACTGACCCCAAAACTTTAGGCAATCGCCGAGTGGGCAGGGGCTCAAGACAGAAATCATCCATTTACAATCCACATACAGATCAAGCATAGTTTACTATTGCATTCTATTCTACAAATAAAAATAACATACTATTGCCTTAACTCCTGTCTCGAATGATGACCGCGCGCTCTGTGCCGCTCGCTCCTGCTCCGTGCCGCTCCCACTCGCCGACAGTTGAGGCTACACCGGTACCTCCCAGCCAATCGCTAGGGGCACTCTGCTTCTCCCTTAGCCCCCCGAGCCGAAAAGGGGCCACACACTATCTAGATGGTAAGTCTAGCTTCCCATCTCACCTCGCAAGGCTGAGCTACCACTCCTCTACGAGCTGAGAAAACCCAACTCCTCACAAGAAATCAGTCAAGTCACAAATCCGGCAGCGTAACATTATGCTAACCGTCCATCCCTTTCTTCCTCATCTCCCCTTTCTTTTATAGAGTTTTGAGACCCACCAACTTTCCCTAAATCACATTTAAATTAAGTTTCAATAAAAATATTCTAAATATTCTCCTTCGCACAAGTGTCGTCCATCCCCCTCTTTCCTCCAATAATTACTTTCTTTAAATTTATTAATTGTGTCATTTCCCTCACCCACCTAGAGTTGCTCCTAAAATTACTCTTAGGTGTTCCTAGATTCCCCTTCAGGTTTAAATACTTTCCCTAAAATGAAGTTGCTAAATTAGTTCATTTTTAGAAGGTTCTTAATTGCAGATTCCTTACTATGTTGACCTCGCTTTTTACCATAAGTTCAACTCTTTCCCTTATTATGTCTTCCCCATTCCTAAGTTTCCTAATTTTTATTATCCCCTTCTTTCCCCTTTTTATTAGAGCCGAATTGGTAGTTGTGCTATTTACTCCTTCCTTTTATTATTAATTTAAAAATATTTTTATACATCCACAAGTTAAATATTTTATTTCTTCTTTACAATTTAAAACCACGGATTAATTAAATTATTACTCTCTTCATTTTACCCCAAAAATTATGAAGACTAAAATTATTACTTAAGTGGGTTTTTGTTTAAGTTTTTATTTTTATTCTTAGGGTCTTTTTCTTAAGGT
>JASDQU011103005.1:9078-23633 GCA_032191745.1 Picea mariana
TTCTTCTCTATTTGTTGTTAAATTTGCAAAATGTGCAGCCAACAAAACTTTGTCAAGATATCTGTTTCAACAATTTCAGGAAAAATATGAACCATTTTGGTTCAATAATATATCAGAATTATTTCTTCTGATTTCCTGCAAAATTGAGTTCCCAGATCAATTTTATGGGTGAATATTTGTATTCTACTGTTTGATACCTTTCCAACGCCTGCTCCCATGCTCAAATATGATTCTTGAGTAGAAAGTTATGGCTATTTGAAAATTGCCCATTAATTTTTATGTTCATTTTTCAACTTGGCGCAACTCTGCGATGTACTTATGCATTTTTGCACCTACTCCATTGGATTTTTTGTAGGATATCAATTGGGTTTCTTCATATACATATTATGGACACTCTTTCCAAGTTCAAATTTTTCTGGGTTCTTGGCTGCTAGTTACATCCTGCTGAAGTTCTAGGCCAATTCGTGTTTTTGGTCTAGAATGCTACAGGTACATTATTTGTCATATTAAACATTTTTAGTATGCCAAAAAATTTAATTGAGCTCTGGGACTGTCTTCTATGGTTCATTATATTTCCATTGACTTCTCCTATGCCTCAATCTGATTCTGGAGCAAAACRTTATGGCTCTTGGAAGTTAGATGGGTCTTAAAATTTACCCTCCACTGTTTTTGTTGTAACTTTCTCATAAAAGCTTCGTTTGACGAACGATTTACACCATTAGAAATATATCTTCGAGATATTTTATTGGATCTRCAAAGACAAAGTGTATCTCTATACACTCTATTCTYGTGGTTTTTGCGTTCAAATAGTATAAAATGTCGCGAAAATTCGTTGGTTTTTCGTTGTTGTTCACCATCCAAATGACTTCTCGCGCACAAATTTCAACCTGTACACACATATTTAGAATGTACAGCAACACCACAAGGTAAATCATGCTCCACACACCTATAACCACTATGCATCACTTCTCTGTCGTGCCAATATCCACCATGCACAATTTTGGTTCTTGCACTATTACCTGTTGCGCGCAATTTTTATATCGCGCCCTGATATTCCACACACATTTCACTCTATGCGCTGCACCAAGCCAAAGTTTAGTACGCCCCCACTGCGCACCAATAGTCTGTGCGCACTATTAACTAAATTGTCACGTGACAACATATATTCATATTGCACGCACACCAACCAAACTCCTCTGCGCTTTGCCAATACTGCGCACACCACGCGATCCATTATTATGTGTATGCACATCACGCAATACTAAATTTAACGCGCGCACTTGCACACCAACATTTTTCCACGTGGTCCCAAAATTTAGCATGCGCACCAGCATAGGAATATTTTTCCACGTGGTGCCTAAGTTTAGCGCATGCACCAACACGCCAACATTTTTCCACGCGTCACCAAATTTTAGCACGCGCGTCCGCACGCCAATATTTTTCCGCGCAGTGCCTAATTTTTACATATCATAAGATTTTACTACGCAGCATGCATTTTTAGTGCGCCCACCTGCACACATTCATTTTTATGCACATCAATTCCTCGTGAATTCCGTTGCAGAAATTGGGGCTTTTGCTTAACTTTTTTCTCATTTGTTTTACCATAGACTTTTTGCAACTATGAAATTTGCTCAATTTCACCCCGATAACACCAATTCAACCTATGCAACAACAAATTGTTGTGGGTTGACATTTTTGGAACGACTTTTTTCCAAACTCAAGTCATGAATTGAGAATTTTAATTACTAATATCGCTCCATCTGTGATGGCTTTACTGTAACTTCAAATTCGACTAATTCGAGGTCTTAATTTTCTAGAACAGATATTAACTCAAGACTATCTCACCACTTGGCCGAATTTCTCGATTTTTCCATGAATTTAACAACAGAAATTGGGGATTTTTCCCAATTTCGCCCAATTGTTGTTACTTTTTACCATGGACGCTCTACAAACTGAAATTTGGTCATTTTGAAATCAATACTTTGTGAAATTTCGCTTCAACTCAACTTTCTCGACCCATCCAGGCTCAGTGTTGAAAACTGAAGCTCTGATACCATATTGTAACATCCCCGGCCACCCATGTCGAGCCACACTACACGAGAGAACGCTTCCATTCTCTCTCTGGAACATATTGTAACACACCTAGCATCCAACTGAGCTATGCCACATAAAAATTATATCAAACGACTCACCAGCTTAAGTACATTTGCATTTACATTTACAATTGGGTTCGGCCTAGGGATATTACATTTACATTTATATTTACTTAAATACATATGAATAACAAAATAATACTTTTATATATTAAAAAATAATAATACTTCTATATATTTAAAAAAAAAGAGAGGGCAAAATGCACTTGTAGTGTAATATTTGATTATGTTATGTTTTTTAAAGGGAAGAAACAAACTATTGAGTGGGATGCAAATCTCAACTGATGACATCAAACAAACATTTTAGCAAGCTTACCCATGCAAGTGGGTTTGATACCGATTCTTAGTTTATCTTAATTTTAAACTAAATATTCATTGGCAATTCATTCTTCAACATTATATTCAATATTTAAACGTAAGATATCTAATTAAACCTTAGTAATGTTGATATTATTAATTGAAGAACAAAATCCATTTTGAAACATTATCTTACCAAAATAGTAGCACAATCACGGGGTGAAACAGATTTTCATATATGCTTGCATAAGTATTTATATACATATTAGTTTATCATTGTGCCTAGTATGACCCTACACATTGGTTTATTAAAATATTTGGAAAATTTCTAGGACTCGTGGTTTTGGTATAATTTTTCATAAGTTTATCTAGTAGTGAATATTTAAAATATAAATTTCATAAGTGTATCTAGTAATGAATATTTAAAATATAAATTTTCATAAGTGTATCTAGTAGTGAATATTTGGGAAAAAATGTGTGACCCGTGGATGGATTTTATATATATAATTTTATAATTTTTATTGTTAATTTATTTTAGAATTGAGTTATTAATGTCCTCAATCAGACTAATAGAGTTTACTCGAATATATAAATTTAACCATTTTTTTTGCATTAGACTTAGGTAAAATAATTAAAACGTAAATATAATGACTAAAACAAAGTGTAGACAAATAATGCAATCCAGAATACATCGTTGACCAAAAGTTGGTCATCTATATTTTCTCACTCTTGGATTCATAAGATAAATTGATATCAAAAGAGAAAATTTTTGAAAGATCATAATTACATAGTGTAACCCTCATTCTCAGCTTCACCATGCATTTTTCAGATCGAAAATCCGAGGTCGTATGCTCAAGATATCCAAGTTTAAGTTTAAGCGGAAAGGGGTGCTTCTTCCATGTGGAATAATGCTAATTTCTTCCAAACACATCTAAAATTTTTCGGGCCCAAGACCCTAATTTCTTCTTCCCTCCACTCCCTTATCCCTCACCATATTCTATACATAGTTTATTTTCTAAGTTATCATATCCCACTCACCCACACCCATATTCCCTCACCTCCTCACACTCCCTCATCCATCCATCCATTTGCCACCTACAAAATATCCCCCCCACCTTCGATACCTACAAATTTATCTTCCCCTTCTCTCCTTTACCTAACCCCTTATCCCCCCCCCACCCCCACCTCACATCACACTTAACCAAGTTTAAGAATTCTCGGACTTGCAGACTCCCTTACCCCCTCACCTCCCTCAMCCCGCGAGTCCACCACACTCATTTCTCCCCCCCTTACCTCACCGTACGTCACCCTTATCCCTCCTCCACCTACATTTCCCACCCCCCTAAGTCCGCTACCCCCAAATTTCCCCCCGCACTCCTACTCCCTACATTTCTCCCCCTCCCTATATTACCCTTCCCCCCTTTTCATTCCCTCTTCCAACACAACCACTTCCCACTTACCTTATGAATTAGTATTTTATTACTAACCTTTCATCTTGTTCCATGTGGCAACCTTTCGTTGGATCACATGAGAATGTAATTATCTTATGAATGGATACCACATGGTAGATCCAACATCTACTCATTTGATGACACATGGAAACTCATGGAGGAAGACATGTGGCAGATTCTTATTGGAGACATGTGGCATCCAATCAACATGTGACATGTTGCAGCCAATTAACTAGTGACACATGGCATTTGATGGTGACACATAAGGCTCTAACACACGACGAATTTTATAGCTCAAAATGCCACTATCACACATTTTTTACTTTTCCCTGCTTACTTACACATCCACCAACCACGTTTTCTCAAGTTCCTCTTAAAAAACAACTTTTTGCATGGTGTATCTGCCCTGCTACATATGCAGTGCATGTACATACACTAGATGCATGCCTGACAGCCCGCGTGTACTCTAAAAAGTTGCAAACATTAAAAAGTTCAATGCTTTTGGGTGGAGTTTACGGACTATGTCAGGTTGCACAACCATCTTACCTCGTGTATCCCTTCCGACAACCAATTAACCACATTTTCTCCATATAAAAGGGGCCATAGGGGGGTCATTTGGATATATGAAATAAGAGGTAAGAGAACTCTACCAAATTTTCTCCCTTGCATTCCAAGCCTTTTGCATCCTTCTCTGAGTTTCATCCTCAGTATTCCCTTCCAGTCATCCTCCTTTATACAATCTGTCATTTTCCCCTATATTGGCATGTTGGTTGTGAGGATAACATATTGGGAATAGTGCACTTGGAGTCAAAGTAGAGGAACCTAGGCGAGGTTTGTGGAGCAGCATCAACAAGAATCAAGTTGTAACTTCCAATCTTGTAATCAATAAAAGAGAAACTTCTTGTCCCAGATCTTTATATCTTTAAGTTTATGTTTATGAATGTTTTTCGTGAATATCTAACCCTTTAGATGATCTTGGTAGTTATGCATATGTTGTCATGGTTTGTTCTGTGAAGTTGTTTTAGGCCAGCTTTGGGAGGAGGCCTACATTTTTGTAACGGATGCAACAAGAAGGGATCTACAATAGACTAAAGGATTTAAGGTACACATTTCGATCTTCTCACCCTTCCCTTAGTTATCATTAGATCTTGTTGGATTTGGGTAAATTAAAAGAATTTCTATCTTTTAAGGTGTCAAGGCTCTGCCTAGTCGCTAGACCCAAATTAGGGGGATTTTCCCCATAGAAGAATAGGCAAATCCACTGGGGAATCTCTCTAGGTTCTTGTTAGGATATTCTTTGGGTTTGATTTCCTGTTATTTTTTGTTCTTTTTGAGTCTGTAAGAGTCTTTGGTCACCTTCCAGGTGTTTCCAGTTTTCCTAATCTGGATGATCACTCTGAACTTTATCTCTTTTTTTATTTGGTTCAGCAGTATACGCGCCCTTTTTTATGCCTAGCATGCGTATATACGCACCTTGAGTTAGCCCAGCCTGTGTACATCCACAGTCTATTGGTGTACAACACGCATACCTGTTCTTTTAAAGAGTTTTTCAAAAACTTTTCTTTTGCTTCCAGGAAACGTTTGGTCTCTCAGGTCCTCCTAAGTACCAGAGACCTTTGTTAACTATTGTTCAGATAGTTTTAAGTATTATATTGTCTATGAAGTTGTAAAGAAATCTCTTTTGTTTAGTTTTCTTTGTCTCTTTTTGTCTTTTGTCAAGGTTGAAGGTGTACTTTTGAAGCTTTAGTTTCTCCATTGGATTCTGGTGAATCCCTTCTCTCTGGCAGCGGTTTAAGACCTGAGTCAATATCTGGTTTTTCATCCTTTTCTCTTGTTATGCTTTGAAAATAAAAAATACAGTTGTTTGTTACTTTCATTTCATAAGAATATAAAAAGTTAAAAAAAAAATGTTGTAGTTTCTTAACTGCATTTGCATGTTTATTTGGTTGTAGTAGCTTAGGTTATTTTTTATAAAAGAAAAGAGTTCTCAACGCAAAGTTCCTTCTTATCTTCTTCCTTGAAATTTTAAGTAGTTGCATTGCATTTGGAATGAAAAATAATTCTAGGATGATTGCATAGTAGGATCTTGGTTTTCATTTTGAAAAGTTTGCACCTTGAAAGTTAAAAGAGCCAAATCTTCACTTGTAGGACGCAGTTTTCTTTAATTGAATTTTAAAGCACAATGTTCTAAAAGATCATTTAAATCTTCTCTTTCTTCTCTCACAAAGCGCCACGAGTTTCACTACCATACCCCTGAGTAATCAAGCCACTAAAATCAATGCTTAATGTTAAAATCAATTAGACTTTTTCATTTATAGGGTACATCAATTAGACTAGGCTTTAGGGCCTTGAATTAGGTGTGGAGATGAAACTCTTCAAGGCCACTTAAATAAACTTAAGTGTCTGAGATAGGGAATTTAAAAGTACAGTGTTGTAAAATTTATCCAGGACCGCCCTCTAACACAGGGGATAAACATGAGATCACGTGAGGAAAGATAGAGGAGATAACCCCTCCAAAGTCGGACCAGGCGTAGTGGGGGATCGTATTTGAGGGTCATTCTTGGGATTTTCCTGACCGCATTTGACTATGGAGATTCATGTACCTCGAATCTATTCAGGATCCTCAGTTGTCTTCCGGACCATTTTCCTTCGATACCCTTGAAAGGATTCAGACATAAGTATCATGCTCATACGATCAGTACGACTGTCAACTGTACCCGCCTGGTAACTAAATACGAATTAGAAACCTAGTTGCCTTTAATAGGGACTCACACAGGTGATTGTGAGGATATACCATGGTACCTAGGGTAGACTTCAGATCACGGTCTGCAGAGTATACTCGAAGGGTGTTTCCGTGTTCTAGTTACCCTTGCATCATTAAGTTTCTCTAGTGTTGATTGGTGTAACTTTTCTTCCTGCCATTCTATTGATTGCTTTATTTACCTTTAGGTACTTTGTAGTTTGTGCTATGTGCTTCTCCCTAGCTTTACCTTAGAGTTTTGACTGGGCATTTCACAAAGTGGAAGATTAACAGCTATGTCGTTCGTGTATGGTCTAGGGCCTTCCACCGATAACTTTGGAGCCACTACTGCCACCGCTGAGGTGAAGGTTAGATCAAGAAGGTTCTTTTGAAGCTATCGGGCCATAAGAAATTGTTCCCGATCATATTCCTAGAGACAAAATTCTTGCACCAGAGGAGACTATCATTTCTGACCTCGAAGTTGATGGCTTCATGCCCACAAACACTTCGATCACTGATATTTCAACGACAATCCTTGTTCAGGTAGTGCCTCCTGAGGTGACTTCTCCTGATCGTTGTTTCGTTAGGTGACTGGCTATGGAAGTGAGTAACGCTACTCCTATTGGGATTCCTCATACTCCCATATCGGCCACAGATGGAGGGGGTGTCATACCTCCTCCCCCACCTTCACCTACAAGGAATACCTCTAGTCAGACACCTACCACTTCTGGTAGTGACATGGTCTCTTTCATGACTTTGACCATTGTTCATACTTCTACAATACAAAATATGTCTAGTGCTCCTTTCACATATGGGATGTCGCATTTTGATACAAGCTCGACTTTAACATACTCTACTTTACAGACTGTTGATTTGGGGTCAGGGAGTTCTAATGCTCACTTGCAAGGATCCCTTGGGGGAACTTATGCTTTGTACAATGCCATCCCTTACGGTGGGGGTCATATCCCTCATCCATCCCCTTCACTCAGAGGTGATTTTCAGCAACCATCTGGGCCTAGTGCCAGTTCCAGTTTGTTTAGTGGAGGGAGTCAAGGGCCTCAATCCTTTATGACTATGGTTGGGTCTATGCCTTTCTCATTATTTGGTTCTTTTAGAAATAATTCTTTCTCTTCATACACATTTTAGTCAGGGGGGAACCCCTTTCTCAATCAACCTAACCCCATGCAAGGCTTTGTTCCTTCACAAGGAGTGATGACATGAGCCTTCTCCTCTCAAGGTCTTGTAAATCCCTGGCAGGGTTATATACCTCTGCAAAGGATGTCGAACGGGGGAAACCCCTCCTACGTTTAGTGGAACCCCAAGAAAGGTTCAATTCCTATGCTAGGAGGATCATTTGGGGGCAACCCCAACCAAGGTTTTTGGAATACCATGCAAGGATAAATCCCTACACAAGGTATGCCATCAAATTATTTAAATCCGTTGACGACGAAAACTAGCACACAAACCCCTTATATTGTCCAAGGAAACCCTAGTTTTTACCAGAACCCTGGTCAACACGCAAGCTTTTTCTGGCAACCTGGTGCCAGCCAAAATCCAGGTCCATATTTTCCTTTATATCTGCCACAACCTAGGTTACCCTTTTTGGAAACTCTTCACTTTTCAAGGTTGTTAAATGATCCTATTTTTCATGATCCACGCTGGCCTCCTATGCCAACTGATTTTCCCTCAGACATACCAAAATTTGAAGGAAAGTATGGTGAAGATACATATGATCATGTTACAACCTTTCACTTGTGGTGGTCCTCCAACTTGTTGAATGGTTACTCTATCAAGTTCTGATTGTTTCAACACACTCTCACAGGGGGTGCTGGGAAGTGGTATATTGAGCTCGATGGATCGAAGTATGCTTACTTTAATGATATGACAATGGTTTTCCTAAACCATTTAAGCTATTGATGAGATACAATGTCAGAATGGAGTTGTTGGCCAATTTTGAGAAGACTAAGGCCGTCCATATCTTCAATCATATCCGAGAATGGTGTCGCCAAAAGATCTTGATCAAAGTAAAGGTCCCTCTTGTGTTTTTTCTCGAGTGGTTCCTGAAGTCTTTGGTGCCTTATGTCTCCAAAGACAACGCAACTTCCAAAATGTTTTCTAAGGAAGATGCTATAATGAGGGCTCCGCAACTAGAATTGACTTATTCTCAATCTAGCATGTTGTACGAGATTCTTCCTAACGCACTGTAGTCAACCTTTGACTTGACCGAACCAAAGTTCGGGCCTAATGTTGATGGTATAGTAGGCTCAACACAAAACAAGCCCACAGATCAGTTGTCCAACCAAATGTGACAGTTGTCACTACAACTGACTGTGGCCAACCAAACTTCTAGGATGGATTCCCCCACCACCCACATTTCAGAAGTACACATTGTGAAGATGATGAACCCCAAGGATAAAAAGAAAAGAAGGGTAAGGGGGGTAAAAAGTTTGCTAACAATGATGGTGAGGGAAAAAACGAGAATAAAAGGTTAAGTTTCCATGTAATCTTTACGCAGATGATCACTTGACGCATCAATTCCCTCGGCTTGAGGAGGCCCAAAAGATTTTGGCACAGTAGAAACCTGTTGTTTTAACTAACCCTTTCCCTCAAGGGAAGAATATGGCACAATCTTTCTCATCCACGACCGTGACTAGGGGAAATCAGGGTACCCCCACACTTAATGCTAATACTAGAGCCGTAAATGTATACATGATGAGATAAAATGCTCATCTTCATACCAGGGCTCATGATTATGGAATGCCTGAATCTGCTGAGAAGAGAAAAGAAGCTTCCAACCCATCACCTCCTCTTCATATTGAGAAGACCATGGTAGAAACAATGACTCGCATCGCTAAAGGTGCATTTAATAAATCTTCTCATAATCCAAATGCAAGGGCTTCCCATAACTATTATTTAGTTGAGGATCTTGTGCAAACCCCTTATGCGGTGTATTCTCTGGAGGTTCTCTAGAGTTTCCCCTCAAAGAGAATAGCATTACTATCTTCTTTGGGTGTTGTTGATCCATTTAACTTGGGAGCTATCATTTTTTACCCTTTCGATCACAAACCTCATTTTCCTTACCATGTTGCCTTCCAAATAGTAGTTCTTTACACCACAAAATCATTGACACGGAATATTTTCCACACGGTGGTAAATGAGGTTGTGTCAACTTGCGTGATGTCGTTGGCATGTTGGAAGGCTATTGGTCAACCTGAGTTGTCTCTATCTCCTACGTTTTTAATTTTGTTTAATGATCATTAGTTTCAACTACATGGAATAATCCCCTCCTTCCCCATCTAGTTGGAGGGTAAAACTGTGTGTGTCAAGATCGAAGTAGTCAACGCACTCTCGACTACAAACTTTTGTTGGGACGGAGTTGGACTTACGCAATGACAACGATTGTATCCTCCATTTTCCGTGTACTATATTTTCCTCATGGAGGAAGGATAGTAACCATTGATCAGTTATCCTTCTCTCATCCTGGCCCTTCATCGGGGGAACCCGCGGTCCCAATGATTGATAACCTGTAGCAATATACCATCAACTTAGGTGTTGAAATGTTTCCATATTTGATGGGTACTCTTGATTTTCCACCACCTTCGAATGATGTCAAGTTTATTTCGGCTATCCTTGATCAACCTAAGGTTGTGATCTTCCAAGTAGCTTCGTTTCAAATGAATTATTTTAACGATCCATGGAATTTACCTTCCCATCAGATTTGACGGAAGGGGTAGGAAATCCTGCCATGGCTATGCCCCTATCCGCAGCTGAGGTCACGTACAGTATTTTTTAGCAAACCTCGGCCAACTCTCATCCAACTCCCCCTCAAGAGCTAGATCATGGTCTAGAGCCTATTTGGGCTCAATATTCTCTTACTTCTCATGATCCTTTGGACTTGGTCTTTCCCTCCGATGAGGCGATTTTAGAGGAAATGACGGGTCCAGATAGACATTGGGATGATCTTCATCACAGATCATACTTTTTACCCGAGCTTAGGAGAGTGGAAGTAGGAGATTTTATCATGACCATGAATGAATATGTCTCTTGTCATGTTAACCCTCTGGAAATGCATGGAGTACATGCTGAGAGAAACATGGAAAGTATAGTTGAGACGATTCCAATCAATATCTCCAAAACCATGGAATCATTGAAAATGTCTTCAATGGAGCAGATTGTTCGCCCGAGGAGATTCAATTGTGCATTGAGTTATTTAAATAATTTCACAACGTTTTTTCCTAGTCTTATGAGTATATTCTAGGCATTGACCCTCGTATAGTCAAACACGAGATTAGTACTTATCCTGATGCTAAGCATGTCCAGTAGAAACTTTGCCTAGTCAACCCTCGCAAGGTAGTGGCTATCAAAGTTGAGGTAGAGAAATTGATTAAGGTTGGTTTAATATACCTAGTTCAATTGACGGAATGGGTGTCAAACCCTATTCTTGTCAATAAAAAAAAGATATGATTCATGTGTGCATGGATTTTCGCGATCTGAAAAAGGCATGTCCGAAAGTCAACTTTCCTACCCCATTTATTGATTAGATTATCGATGAATATGCGGGCTGTGAAGTTTTTTATTTTATGGACGGTTTCTCAGGGTACAATCAGATTCAGATCAAGCGTGAGGATCAAAATAAGACTACTTCCATATGTCCTTGGGGTATGTTTGCATATAAGAAAATTCCTTTTGGCCAAAAAAATGTTGGAGCTACTTTCTAGTGGGCCATGTCATTCACCTTCCATAACCACAAAAATATAGTCGAGGCATATCTTAATGATATTGCCTCACATTCTCGTAACAGATATGATCATCCCGCTCACCTTCAAATTATTTTTGAGAGGTTTCTCTACTACCAGATTCTCTTAAATCCGAACAAGTGTAGTTTTTATGTTACATCAGGACATTTATTAGGTTTTATCATGTCCACCAAAGGGATCATGGTCGATCCTCTTAAGTTTGAGGAAATAGTTCAATTTCCTCCCTCACGTACAGTTTCCCAGCTTCAAAGTCTTTAGAGGAAAGATAACTTCCTACAATGATTTTTTGCTAACTATGCTGAAATAACTAAAGCATGTATGCATATTTTGAAAAAGGGGGTCCCATTCTTCTGGGATGAAGCAGATCAGCGCTCGTTTGAAGCGTTGAAAAATGATTTGGCGTCCACACCTCTGTTCATCCCTCCTGATTATGGAAAGGATTTCTTGTTATACTTGGCTGCAACAGAGTCTACCATCGGTATGGTCTTGGTTCAAGAGGATGATGCACTCCAGGAACACGTTATCTACTACCTTAATCGAGGCTTATTCGAACCATAACTCAACTATACCCACGTTGAGAAACTGGCTTTGGAAGTTTTCCACGCTGCCTAAAGGTTTCGTCATTATATTCTACTCCGTAAGACCATCGTCATAGCCTTCGTTAATCCTTTTCAATATGTGTTAACACGACGGGTCATTGGCAAGAAGATTATTCGATGGATAGTCATTATTCAGGAATTTGATTTAGACTTTGTTTTGGCGAAGTATAAGAATTCTTTAGTCTTTGTCGAGTTAATTTCGGAACTTTTGATTGAGAGTGGTAGTAATTTTCCTGAACAGTCGTTGATCAATGGGGATTTCTTCCTTATTGCATCTTTTGACACTTGGTATGGAGATATACTTGTATATTTAGACTATGAAGTGTCCTTCCTTTGCTTCTCATGATGAGCATTGAAGGATATGCCATCAAGCATGAAATTATCTTATCATTGATGATACTTTGTATCATCGAGGACTTGACTGCATTCTTTTTCATTGTCTGACTCATGAGAAGGTAGAGCTTGTGTTAAACGAATGCCACACTGGAGCATGTGGTGGTCACTTTTATGGGTTGGATAGAACCCAAAAAATCCTTCATTTTGGATACTTCTAGCCCTCGTTAATCAAAGATTGTATAGAAGCGATTAACAAGTGTCATCTATGTCAAATCTTCTCTCAAAATATGCGAGGAAACTCTGCTCCTATGTTTCATGTTATTGTTGTTGGTCCCTTCACTAAGTGGGGAATTTATTTCACAAAATTCTACCCAGGTTCTGCTAGGGGGCATCGTTATATCATTTTGGAAGTATACTGCTTCACTAAGTGGGTTGAAGCCATGCCAACATTTAGTAATGACAGGGAAATGCCAACACTTTTTGTTTTCAACCAAATTATCACTAGGTTCGGTACACCGAAAGAGATTTTGACGGACCATGGAAATCACTTTCAAAATAAGATGATGAGTGAGTTAACATCAAATCTAGGGTTTAAGAAAGAACATTTGTCACCATGTTATCCACAAGAGAACGGTCAAGTGGAGGTTGTCGATAGGTCTCTTAAAACTACTCTCCAATGGACAATCAATTCGGCCATGTTGAATTGGCATTTGATGTTATATTCAGCACTTTGGGCATATCGAACTTCCATCAAGACTGCTACAGGTTTCTCTCCTTTCCAACTTTTTTACGGGATGGAGGCATTCTTTCCTGTAGAATTTCATATTCCTTCTCTCAAGTTGGCAGTGGAACTATTGCCCAATGAAACTACGCTTGAAGACTGTCTTATTTATCTCGAACAACTCGATGAACAACATCGAGATGCAGCCTTGGATAACGAGGCTCATAAACAGCATGTCAAGTGTCAATGTGATTGGTCGGTATGCCCTAGAGTTTTCTATGAAGGTGATCTTGTCTTGGTCTATGATCAAGATAAATATCCCTTGGGAGCAGGCAAATTTAAACCCAAGTGGTTTGGACCATTTATTATTAAGAAAGTTTTGGAAAAATGTGCTTATGAATTGGTTGAATTCGAAGGTAATTCTTTGCCTGAGCCCATAAATGGGCTCTACCTTAAGAAGTATTATTCTAAGTTTGGTCACTTGAGTGTGACTTCTCTTAAATAGTGTATATGTTTATCTATACATTTTAGTATCTTTTTGTTTTATGGATGTGTAGTTTATTGTGTTTTTGTATTGTGGCATATTTCAAGTGAATTTGAGGTTTATGTTGGGTTTTCCACACTCGGAGGCTTTCTTCCGCAGCTTGGGTGATATTCACTCCCACTCCCACTGGTCAGTTGGTATCTTTTGAAGGTGTTTTTCTAGGAGAAGCAACCAATAATGTTGTTGAGTACAATGTTGTAATAGAATTACTACATGACACATTGTCACGTGGTATTTCTCACCTCCGAGTTCATTTAGATGTGCAACTCGTAGTGTCATAGTTAAATGGAGTGTATCGCATCCACGATCCCACCCTTCACCGACAATTACTTAGGGTACGTAACTTAGAACATTATTTTGATTATATTACATATATTCATGTCCCTAGGATATCTAATCAATTAACTAATACATTGGCAAATCATGTTTTAGATTGGCATCTTTCACACACATAAATATAAAATCACACACATACACGCACATGTAAATATATTTGTACAAAATATATTTACTCCATAAGGAAAAAAATATATGTATATATATAATGTATCCAAAAGAGTGATGTCATGGTGCAAAATGTGGGCCATAGGCCTCAAAAGTGTCTAAAATACATCGTCGGGTTTAAGCCCTCAATACATAAAGAGATACAAAAATGGGTTCCCTAGCACACATGATGTCCAATACTAGTCTAAGATCTAGGCCCATTGGCCCTACTATAATGTACTACAATGTTGGCCAGACGTCAGAATAACTGGACCCATGCCCTGAGTACTCCCATGACATGAGGCTGCATAGATGGCGATAGATCCTTGATCTCATCCATATGCACACTCTGGGTGAGGGAGGTCAAGTTCCTCTCTACCCGCCTCAATATTGTCTTAGCTTCTCTCGACGATGGACCTGCTACTGTTGTGGCTCCTCTTGGTTGGGCATGCTCTCGCAGATGATTCCTAGTCT
>JASDQU011103006.1:0-28556 GCA_032191745.1 Picea mariana
GTTGTGTACTTGTGGATGTGTATTTCTTAGTGATCTTGTGGTTGTTATGCTCTTATCTTTATGAAATGCAAAGAACTATAATATCAGCATAAAACATTAACAACTTTTACCCTCTGGGCCTTTAGCCCCTTCTTCCCACAAGGCAAGGTACAACCCTTCCTAGTGTGGAAAACCCAATGCCCGAACCAAGGTAGGGGAAGATGAGAGGAATAATGATGAAAAGTGGTAAGTATGGAAGGAGTGGACGATGACCTTTCATAGACCCATCCATTGGCAATTCATCCTAAAGGAGAACCAACTTACTAGGGCATTTTGTCACCCCCTTAGGTATGAACAAGTTAAAAAGAATAATTTCCAAGCAAATGCTATGAAATGAAGGAGAGTTCAGTGCAACATATTCAAATGCTTCGAAAATCAGAGTGACACATACCATGATACCCGGACTCATTACCTCATGGAGCAAGACCCACTGCTACTTTAGGACCAGGCTAGTGGGATGGATGTTGTTGTTGCTGATAGATGGGATGCACTGAAGCAAAGATGGGCCCTCTGGGGCCAAGCTCAAGTTGCCTGGCTCTCGGAAATCCATGTCTAGGACTGGTGGGTCTCAAGACATAATCTCCTTAGTTATCCCTAAGATATGGGATAACAGGTGGGATAGGCAATGTAATGAACTTAAATATATAAAGAAACATCAAATAAATAATAATAATAAAATAATATTAATTATAGAAACTGATGTGACACCTTCTATCTAAAGGATGTGACTTAACCAAGGGACATGACCCATCAACAACCGTGACTAGTCATTGCATATAAGTACACCATCAGATGTCATTATATCAATCATAATCTATCTCATATTCATTTATTATTTATATTATTTGTCCTATATGGATTTTGATTTATTGTCCCTATGTTAGATATTTCTCAGTAATTGAACTATTGTTCATTTTAGAATAGTCTAGATTGGCATTATAATACCTTATTCTATGAAGAAACTGTGGTTTGAATGTTGTGTGTGCGTTGCAAACATAGTTACAGCACTATCATGATTGTATAGGATCGTTGTTTGGGTTCCTTGGTTAATTACTAGATTGATGAGATCACCGGTATTCCTTTTCTCTATTAAATAATGTGCAAACCACACGCTACAGCCATACAATCTCTTATGTGTTTTACTTTGCTCTGATCTTTTTGGTTGGTCTAAGTTATATAAAGAAACATCAAATAAATAATAATAATAAAATAATACTAATTATAGAAACTGATGTGACACCTTTTATCTAAAGACGTGACTTAACCAAGGGACATGACTCATCAACAAAATAATATTAATTATAGAAACTGATGTGACACCTTCTATCTAAAGACGTAACTTAACCAAGGGACATGACTCATCAACAACCGTGACTAGTCATTGCATATAAGTACACCATCACATGTCATTATATCAATCATAATCTATCTCATATTCATCTATTATTTATATTATTTGTCCTATATGGATTTCGATTTATTGTCCAGTCATATTGCATATAAACACACCATCACATCTCATTATATCAATCATAATCTATCTCATATTCATTTACTATTTATATTATTTGTCCTATATGGATTTTGATTTATTGTCCTTATGTTGGATATTTCTCAGTAAATGAACTATTGTTCATTTTAGAATAGTCTAGATTGGCATTATAATACCTTATTCTGTCAAGAAACTGTGGTTTGAATGCTGTGTGTGCGTTGCAAACATAGTTACAGCACTATCATGATTGTATGGGATCGTTGTTTGGGTTCCTTGGTTAATTACTAGATTGATGAGATCACCAGTATTCCTTTTCTCTATTAAATAATGTGCAAACCACACGCTACAGCCATACAATCTCTTATGTGTTTTACTTTTCTCTGATCTTTTTGATTGGTCTAAGTTATTAAATCAGAATTTGTTTTTGGTAATCTCACCACGGCCATATGCTCCAGGCCTTTCTGATTGGACTGTCCCTGTAGCGTTCAGTGGATAGGTATTGACAAATCCCTGGCCAGGCATACCCTTTACCTATGATTTCTTTCCCATTGATCAAATCGCTGGTGGATGTGGTGAATGCCCAAGCGAACCCCCTTTCCCCACAGCCTATCATTGTTTTGATCGTTGGGCTTAATTAATGGGCATTCTATTCCCCGAATTACAGTCCACACTTCCCTTTGTTGATTTATTATGTGATGGCATACCACAGAAACTGCATTGACACCAAATGTGGGAAGGAGAAACAGAGCAGAGCTAAAGTGTTGTGACTAGACATTCATTCAAAACAACAGAGTATATTGTTTTATGTTGTTCACTCGGTGCTGGGTTTGACATCTGCACTGTAGAGTGCGTGCTATATCTGGCCGAACAGAGTGATCCTTTTGTTGGTTGTATTTTCAAAGGACAGAAAGCTGGTTTAGGAGTGCTGTGTATGCACAGTCAGATTGCAGGCTATGATAATCAACTGAGAACAGAGTGTCATTCCCCTGATTTGTTGCTTGTTTTATGGTTGGGTGTGTTTGTATAGCTGTTTGAATGCAGTGAACCAACCCTTGGAACCAGATTTGCACAAAGCCATTCGTTCTAGTTAACAAACAACAAGTGAAAAGGCATGAACCCAGCCTATTGGTGAATGCAGAGGTAATTACATTATTTATTTCCACAGAGGATCTATGTTGGTGAAAAGAATGGTCTGCAAGTCTCTATCCATTCACTGATGTGCCATAATTATTCCAAAACAGATTTTCAAATTATGCAAGAATAAGTGAGAGCACTTATACAAGATGCACCATCAAAACCATGAAATTACAACCAAGAATAACATGCAATAGGGTTTAACAACCTCAACCTTAATCACAGATTTTCAAATTATGCAAGAATAAGTGAGAGCCCTTATACAAGATGCACCATCAAAACCATGAAATTACAACCAAGAATAACATGCAATAGGGTTTAACAACCTCAATCTTAATCACAGATTTTCAAATTATGCAAGAATAAGTGAGAGCCCTGTTAACCCCTAGATTTTCATCCTTGAAAATCTTGAGGGTTAAAAGCCAACATGCATTCCTTTGTCTAGCATTCTGAGCTTCACCCAAAGTTTAGCATTTATGGTTAGCAAAGGTTGGTTCTCACGAGAGACAAGTATATGATTGGTACATTGTTGTTTGGTTCAAAGTTAGAGTTGACTAGGTTTCCATGCATTTTGAGAGGGATGTCTACATACAGTAGGTGTTGCTACTGTTTAGGAGCTGCGGTTTGAGTGGGTCTCTTGGCAGTTTGGAGCAGTTCTGAGCATACAGGGAGGATCCTTGCATGATTCTAGGCTTGATAACACTTTTCTGGGCGACCTGAATGAACTTTCTATTTTTAGCAGTTTGGGCTCCAGGCCCCATATTCATATTCTGAGCGTATATTATTCATCCTTGAGATATTTTGATTCTTTTGGACCTCTTTCGGATAATTTGGCACATATTTCTATTTTTAGTAGGTTGAGCAGCAGGGTTCGCATGTCGATTCTGATGGCGGATTCGGATTCCTTGCGGAAAATCGAATCCAATGAGTATAATATCATGGACATGCAGGGACTTTCTATTTTTAGCAGCATCTATTTTTAGATAGTGACACATGGCAATGTTCTACTAGTCATCCCGAGCATTTGGGGAAAGTTTGAGTGAGTTTCGACAAGTTTTGAATTTTTGGCACTGGATGGCTATTTTTGAAAATTTCTATTTTTAGCAGTGATTGTCATCTCCAGTGGTGACAAGTGGCAAGCTCAGATTTTGACATGTGGCAGAGTTCTCCCAGTCATCATGAATGTTGTTTACAGTTTCCTAAAATTTAGGAGCTGGATCCTATTTTTAGAAAGTTCTATATTTAGCAAGTATAGTCATCATCTAGGCAGTGCCAAGTGGCACCTTCACAGGCCGACATGTGGTGGACCAAATTAGTGATGTGGCATCTACTTAGCATAGGGCACATTTTTCCAAGACTTGAGCGTGTAATAAATAATTAATTGAGCGAAGAGAGTCGCATAATTGGCCCTAATTTTATTCGTATATTCCTTTGTATAACCACCTTTCCACTTACCATGCATCCCTCCCACAAAATTCGTCTTTAATCGAGTTTAAATCGTAATTTCCTAAAATTTAAGAGATACCCTAAAAAATAGGGTGAGTCACCCATACTTGAGTCAAACTGAGCATGAAGACATGTGTTTGAAAGCTATTTTTGGCCTCCATCTACCACTCGCACTCCATCTAACTTAGGCCCATGTTCCACTCACTCACTCTCTCTTTCCTTTACTCCAAGTGCGCCCACTCTTCTCTCACATATGGGATACATTCCTTTGTCATATCCCACTCATGTGCTTGCATGCCAATTCCACTTGGATTAAACTCTATATTTGGCCACTCTCATGCACCCATGCGCATATATACCTCACTTCCCTTCACTCTTCACCTCATTATTCCTTCTTCTCTCCCTCTAGTGCGCCCTCCTTTATTTTAGGGCGCATTCTCCTCCTCTTGTGCTCATACTCCCTCGCTCATGCTTGTCCACCTCATCTCCTACACTTGAGCTTCACTCACACTTTCTTTTCCATATTCTCTCGTGCACTTAACCTTCCATTCTTAACTACTCATGAGACCTCTCTTTTTCTCCATGAATAATACGCCCTCATAGCTATATATTGGATGCTTGACAATGGTTCTTGGTTGGTTCATTGCAGCAACAACATAGTGTCTTTCTCATTCTCCTCTACTCTAGTGGTTCTTCTCTGATCAAAGCAGTCATTGTATTGGTTGTAGACTTGCCAAGTGTGGCGCAATCAACTCTCTTGTAAGCCTAATCAATAAAGAAGTGTGTGTTTTTCTTCAAACCTCTTTTCTTGGCGGTGATATCTGTTGAAATAATATAACTGCAAAGTGTATTCTTATTATTAGTTGATGTATTATTCATTGGATCAATCCCCATTGTGGATTGATCATGTCGGCTAATGTAAAAGGACCAAATCCCCTTTTGCAGATTGGTCATAATATAATTGGAATAGGCAAAAGAAGAAGTCGGCCCCAGAATATATCAAAGAGGCCTCGGAATATAATAAAGGTGGTTATAACCACCCAGATTAAGAAGTCGGCCCTGCCAGTGAAGAGATACTTCACACGTGCCAGATTAGTATAAATAAGGAGGCTAGCGCTTCACTTAGAAACACCTCACTTGCTCATTTGAGAGACAAGTTTCAGAGTTGCTATTGGAGAAGAGAGAGAGAGAGAGAGAGTGGCGCATCCTTGGGAGAGGATCTTTCGTATTAGCTTGAGTTATCTCTTGGCATTGTATTGGCTATCTATAATAAGGAAGTTTTGTTGGGTTTTCCTCCCCTAGAGGGTTTCCCAGGATAAATGTTGTCTCTCTTGTGATTGTGTATTTCTCAGTGATCTTGTTTTATGTTGTTGTTATCTATTGAAATGCAAAGAACTATAATAATGGCTTAAACATTAACATGGTATCAGAGCCAAGTTGAAGAGAGCATCTTTCACAAGAGAAAAGTGAAACACATCACTGTTGTCGTACATGCAAATTAGGGCTTTTTGTTGGTGAGGTATTTCAGCCCTAAAACCATCTAGAAAAGTGCGCCCTCCCCAAAGGATCATTTTGGCACCTTCAACGCACCTTTTGAGTGGCTAGATCTCCTGGAAAGTGAAACCTTAGTTTCACAAAAAACCAAAAAACCAGAGTACCAGAAGTACCAGAAAACCAAAAGCACTAGTCCAGAAACCCGCAGATCAAGTTTGAGGGGGTAAAAGTTGGATTTTCAGAAATCTGATTGCACCAGCTTACTCGCCTCAGCTTAGCGCATCTATCCCCTCGATCAGAATTTCAAATTTTGAAGTTTGAAAAATTAGGGTTTCCTCATAAAACCCTAAGTTGCAGTCTCAGAACCAGTTGCAGTATCAACTGTAGTTGCAGTTGCAGCCGTAGTACCAGTTGCAAATCACCCTTGAAGTTTTTAAGAGTTGGTAATGATTACCACTGCTGCCAGATGGTGCCACTACCTGCAAATGCTATCAGAGGTATGTACTCACATATGTTTAAATGGTTAAACTTTAAAGAGTATTTGTAGGAGAAGGGATCTCTTGCCATAGATTCAAAAGGATCTCAAGATTCAACACATTCAGAGGAATGATACAACCCAGGTGTGATTATTTTGATATGCATCCATTAGTTATATTGATCAATGTTGCATCATTCTAACCTTTTCCGAGTCAAGGTATTAGATGGATTAAAAGTTGAGATCATAGAACTTATCCGCTAACCCAACCCTCTGTCAAGATAGCGTATTGTCTTAGTACAGAAGACATGTTGAAGAAAGCACTCGTCATCTTGAGTGAAGGAGACTCGGAAGAAAAGCAAGCACTCATACTTGAGGACAAGGCTCCAGGTTTGATTAATCAAGTTAATAAGATTCAAAGGTACACATGACAAGTTGATGACTATAGTTGAGATAGCAGTCTTTGTAAAGTATCATACTTGATAGCATGTGAGCATATAGAAGTAAATGCTTAACGTTTGTCTGATACAACTAACACCTCCTCTAGGAAAAATCTCGTGTGTTAATTCTAGATTGCCATGAAGGAATGTTTGATCACAACACTATGAGAGTGTTGACCTCATTTCGTATTGTATTCCTTACCTTTAATCTTTGCTTTAGACAAATTACAAGTGATAGCTCTAAAGGAGCTATTGTGATGATTGTTCGTGCTATTGCTTTATATTATCAAAAGGATATTATTCTTGCTTGTTGTTTTGTTGACCTTGATCCAGGTCACATGTAATAACCCTGAGGAAGCTATAGTGAAGGTTGCAGAAGGCAATGTGCTAAAGGAGAAACCATAAATGAAGCTATCATAAGTGGAAAATAAGAGAATGGCTTGTATAAGCTAAAGGGTCACTCAGAAGCTGCCATGACTCACACCATTGAAAATCCATGTGAACTTTCGCATAGAAGATTAGCTCACATTAAGTACAAGGCGCTACCATACATATGCAAAGCGGTCACAGGTTTACCAGAACTCAAGGTTGACCATGAAGGCGTGTGCAATGGATGTGCACAAGAGAAGAACATCAAGAACCCTTTTCCGAAGAGAGACAACAAAGCAGAAGGAGTCCTAGAACTCATTCATTCAGATGTGTGTGGCCCAATGCCATCATCCTTCATTAGTGGGTATGTATACTATGTATCATTCATTGATGATTATTCTCTTAAAACTTGGGTGTATTTTTTTGAAATCTAAAGATGAAGTGTTCAACAAGTTCAAAGAATTCAAAGCCTTGATAGAGAATCTTTCTGAAAGAAAGATCAAGATACTCAGGTTAGATAACGGAGGAGCTTGGGCTTTACCAAGAGTAAAGCAGATTCTAACCTCTACTACACAGTCATGAACGATGAGCCAGTGATACTATTGCTATATGTGGATGACTTATTCTTAACCGGAGAAGAAAATCTCATCACTGAATGTAAGAAGAGACTTGCCTCAGAATTTGAAATGAAAGACCTTGGCCTAATGCATTATTTCTTAGGTCTTGAGGTATGGCAGAGTCCAGAGAAGATCTTCCTTAACCAAGGGAAGTATGCAGTTGAAATCCTGAAGAGATTCGACATGTTGAAATGCAAGTCCATGAATACACCCATGGAAGCGAAGCTGAAGCTGTTGGTCGACACTTCGTCAGAATTGATTGATGCCACACTGTACAGACAGATTATTGGATCGCTGATGTACCTGACGAACACCAGACCAGACATTTGTTTTTCCGTGAACACCTTGAGTCAGTTTCTGGTAGAACCCAGACATGTTCACCTAGTGGCTGCAAAACATGTGATGAGGTACCTTAAGGGTACAATAGATTGTGGTCTCATCTATGATGGAGATCATGATTTCACATTGAGTGGATATACTGATGCAGATTGGGCAGGAATTGTTTCTGATAGGAAAATCACTTCAGGATGATGTTTCAGTTTGGGATCAGCCATGATCTCATGGTAGAGTAGAAAACAATCCAGTATTGCTCTCAGCACAACGGAAGCAGAATACATTGTTGCATGTTCTGCCAGCTGCGAAGCTATAAGGCTTCGAAAGTTGTTGATCGGTCTATTTGACCTAGAGATGGAAGCAACCACGATCCTATGTGACAACCAAAGCTACATAAAGATCACAGAAAATCTTGTATTCCATGACAGGTCGAAGCACATAGAGATCCGATATCATTACATCCGTGACATGGTGCAGAGAGGAGCCATAAAGCTCCAATATGTTAGCACGGATGAACAGGTTGCTGATGTGTTGACCAAGCCTCTATCTCGTGTAAAGTTTGAGCACTTTCGAGATAAGCTTGGTATAGTCCGAAAGGACCTTCCTCGAAAGGGGGAGTAGTTGCTGTGATAAGACATCTCTTGCTTCCAGCTTTATTGCTGTGACGTAAAGCAAGACGATGTGATGAGACTAGAACTGTGCTTCAGGCTTGACAACTACGACGCAAAGCCAGTCTAGTATCCTGCTTCCAGCTTGATTGCTGTGACGTAAAGCAGGACGAGTATCTTGCTTCCAGCTTTATTGCTGTGACGTAAAGCAAGACGATGTGATGAGACTAGAACTGTGCTTCTGGCTTGAAACCTGTGACGTAAAGCTAGTCTAGTATCCTGCTTCCAGCTTGATTATTGTGACGTAAAGCAGGACGAGTATCTTGCTTCCAGCGTTATTGCTGTGACGTAAAGCAAGATGATGTGATGAGACTAGAACTATGCTTCCGGCTTGACAGTTGCAACGTAAAGCCAGTCTAGTATCCTACTTCCGGCTTGATTGCTGTGACGGAAAGCAGGACGAGTATCTTGCTTCCAACTTTATTGCTGTGACGTAAAGCAAGACGATGAGATGAGACTAGTACTGTGCTTTCAGCTTGACAGCTATGACGTAAAGCCAGTTTAGTATCTTGCTTCCAGCTTAAGTGCTGTGATGTAAAGCAAGACGTTGAGATGAGACTAGTACTGTGCTTCCAGCTTGAGAAGTTGTGACGTAAAGCCATTCTAGTATCTTGCTTCCAGCTTGATTGTTGTGACGTGAAGCAAGACGAGTACTGAGCTTCCAGCTTGACAGCTCTGACGTAAATCCAGTCCTGTATTATGATGAGCCAACCTCGTGTTGTGATGATGATGATGTATTAGTTTTATACTAATACATATTGATGCAGATGATGATTGCATTCCTTTGAGAATGACGATGCTGTCGATGGAGAAAACTTCCGATGATTTATAGATACGCCAGTCAGTGTTCCAAGATGATATTGATCATGTTGTCCTCTCACCCACTTGATGTTGTTGATGATGTTGTCCTCTCTCTCTCGCCTGATGCTGTTGAAGAATACCTTTCTTGTTAAGGGGGAGTGTTGAAATAATGTAACTACAAAGTGTATTCTTACTATTATTTGATATATTATTCATTGGATCAATCACCATTGTGGATTGATCATGTCATCTATTGTAAAAGGACCAAATCCCCTTTTGCGGATTGGTCATAATATAATTGTAATAGGAAAAAGAAGAAGTCGGCCCCAGAATATATCAAAGACGCTCCGAACTATAATTAATGTGGTTATAACCACCCAGATTAAGAAGTCGGCCCTGCCAGTGAAGAGACACTTCACACGTGCCGGATTAGTATAAATAACGAGGCTAGCGCCTCAGTTAGACACACCTCACTTGCTCATTTGAGAGAAAAGTTTCGGAGCTGCTATTGGAGAAGAGAGAGAGAGAGAGAGAGAGAGAGAGAGAGAGAGAGAGTGGTGCATCCTTGGGAGAGGATCTTCTGTATTAGCTTGAGTTATCTCTTGGCATTGTATTGGCTCTCTATAATAAGGAAGTTTTGTTGGGTTTTTTTCCCCTAGAGGGTTTCCCAGGATAAATGTTGTGTCTCTTGTGATTGTGTATTTCTCAGTGATCTTGTCTTATGTTGCTGTTATCTATTGAAATGCAAAGAACTATAATAATGGCTTAAACATTAACATTATCGTGCAATTTGCACTTGCCCAAAGCCAAAGGAAAGTGATCACTAAATTGGTGTAACAGGAGGTTGTCCTAACATTGTCACCTAAACAAGACACCTCTTTCTTTTTAGGGATAGTACCCGAGGGGAGACGTCCCTGGTGACCTGGGGTTTTGAGAAGGCTAAGATAGGAGTATCAAGAAAGTTCCACCCCTCTCACAGGTCACTCTGACCAAAAAGTCCCAAAGGTTTTAATAAGATGAAGCAAAGTATTGCTTAAGTGTACCCGCCCATAACAAGAAAACAAGAAAAACAATATTTGCAAGTACCAATTGATGTTAGTGTTGATATTATGGTAGTTGCGGGAGGTATTTACCTCCACGTGTAAACCTAACGAGAATAGAATATTCCAGGAAGCAAGAAGAAACCCTAATGAGTTGGCTAATAACCCTAGAAGACAAGTCGACTCAATAGGATAATTTGTATTAGGTTATTAGCCTCCAAGAGAAGAAGTCGGCCAGAAGAAATAATATATAATGAGTAAATAGGTATCCAAAATGAGAAGTCGGCCCAGGCAGTTAACCAAAATTAGTATAAATACAGGATGCTAGTCTTCATTCTGGCAAGCATTCTCAGAATTACAAAGAAGCACTTGTGCGCACGACAGTTGCCCAGATTGTGCGCAAGTTTGGTGGAGTGTTGTCGTTGCAGCTGCTGTAGCTAGCGGATTTTGGTTTTGGCTTGGACTATCTATTGGTTATGGTTTGGACTATCTGATCAGCTCTTGTTTGGTGCACTATCCTTGGGGAAAGGTGCGCTGCCCTTTGTTTGGTTATCTAGCCTAGGGTTTGCTTCCAGAATGATTCTCTGTCAAGGTTAAGGTGCTCGGAGGGTGGCTTTGGCCTATGGTTGGGTGACAATAGTGATATTGTCGATGGTAAAACGAGCACATCCATTATATTCTAACAGGTTGTGGGCCCACACCTCCTTCATTCAATCTAACCGCTAGAAGGAAGCATATCCATAAGGATATTAAGCTCGTTGAAGAACTGTCACTAGGGTTTCTAGCAGGAGAAGTCACCAAAGCACTGCCACTAGGGTTACTAGCAGGTGCAATTGTAGAAACCCTAATCCTCTTGTTGAGGCACTTTAAGTGAAGGGATTGACCTAAGTGCGCCCTAGCCTAACGCATCTCATGTTAGATTATGAGCTTGATTTCTTATGCGGATTAATTATTTTATTTTCTTCAATACTTTGATTCCATCTTAATATACTTCAACAATTCCAAATCATAATCGAATAGCAATAATTATGTAGAAAAGTAAACATGCATATCAACAACACATATACCCTATGGAAACCCTATACAGGGAGAAAAACCCCAGCAAACAATATTCTTTTATTGCATTAATAATGTAAGATCTCTTACAAATATCCACCATGAATGTACTTCTCTCAAAGAGCTTGCCAAGATGACTCTGACCTGACAAAGACTTACAAGACCTTGCTGAAATACACCTTTGATATGATGCCTCTTTATCACTGATGTGCTCCTTTATTACTTCACCCTTAACCTGCATATGAAAACTCTGTTTCAAAATTGTGTTTCAAAAACTGTCTTGCAAAAATTGTGTTGAGGAGAGGGTTCGACCTCTTCTTATATAGGATGAAGAGGGGAAGAGGGGAAGCTCGAAATAGTAAAATGATTGCATGCATTAAACATAACTCAACTTCATGCTTTAGTTCAAACTTAGAACTAGACTTGAGATTGGTTACAACTCAGCTTTACACTTTAGTTCGAACTTAGAACTAGACTTGAGATTGGTTACAACTCAACATTACACTTTAGTTCGAACTTAGAACTAGAGTTGAGACTGACATGCTTTAGTTCGAACTTAGAACTAGACTTAAGACTTTAGTTGCAACTCAACATTACACTTTAGTTCTAAGATAGAACTAGACTCAAGACTTTAGTTGTGACTCAACATTACACTTTAGTTCTAAACTCAAGACTTTAGTTGCAACTCAACATTACTAAAATAGAACTAGAATCAAGACTTTAGTTGCAACTCAACATTACACTTTAGTTCTAAGATAGAACTAGACTGAAGACTTCAGTTACAACTCTTGACAAGGCAATTCAAAATTCTCTTCATGGTGGATAATGTTTACATGTGCTAACGTACTAGATCAATACAATTAAATCATTTGCAATACTAGGAATATCGTTTGTTTCTAGCTCATAGGAATTTTACATTCAACCTAACTTTTGCTAGATATCTTGACTTTTGCTCATGGCTCACAAGGTTTGACTAGGTTCACAGAGGTTGTATGTTCCCCCTGACTTTTGCACTAGTTTGTCTATGCTCACAGAGGTTGTACGTTCCCCCTGACTTTTGCACTAGACTGTCTATTCTCATAGAGGTTGTACGTTCCCCCTGACTTTTGCATTAGACTCACATAGCATCTCGTTCGTCCTGAATTTTGGTTTGACTCACAGAGGTTGTCCATTCCCCCTGGATTTTGTCAATACCTCACAAGACTGGTTGATTGTCCAAATCTCCCTGCCTAGCCTCAGGGTGGCCCATATGGCCTCTCATTAGAGAATGACTGTCGATGCTGCCAAATTTAACACTCCCTCTTAGCGAGGGAGTCATTCTCAGCCACACCAAGCTTGCCTCTCAGTTGCACAAACTGTCTCGAGGTCAGAGGCTTGGTTAGGATATCAGCCACCTGCTCGCTCGTGGCTATGTACTGTAACTTTACAGTTTTTCTCTGGATCAAGTCTCGGATGTAGTGGTACCTCATGTCAATATGTTTTGACCTGTCGTGAAATACCCGGTTCTCAGTCAATTTTATGCAACTTTGATTATCACAGTGAGCCATCATCGTCTCAAGGTTGTCACCAAACAACCTAGAAACCATTTTTTTGAGCCATACTGCTTCCTTGCTAGCATCAGTTGCTGCAATGTACTCAACCTCTGTTGTAGTCTGTGCAATGGATCCCGGCTTTCGGCTTGACCAAGAGATCATAGCGGATCCGGAAGTACTCTTCCGATCCACTGGGCTTCCTGCACTGTCAACATCTGCATACCCATGCAGAAATAAACCACCACAGGATGTATATCTCAGACCATAAGTAATGGTCCCTCTGAGATATCTTAAGATGTGCTTTGCTGCCACCCAATGTCTCTATCTCGGTTCAGTCATGAACTAACTCATTGAAATCACTACATAGCATATATCTGGCCTAGTGTGGATCATGTACATCAATCATCCAATCAACTACCTATACATGGTGGGATCCACCAAATTTGAACCTGTATCAGAATCATGCAACTTCTTCAGGTTGGTAACCATCGGAGTAGACATGGATTTGCAATCCATCATACCAAACCTCTTTAGTACATCCACTGTGTATTTTCCTTGTGCCAGAAATATCTCTCCCTGTCTTTGCCACACTTCCAATCCTAGGAAGTAATGCATCAAGCCTAAGTCTTTCATCTCGAATTTTGAGGTTAGCTCCCTCTTACACCAGGCTATTAGCCCTTCATCTCCTGTTATAAAGGGATCATCAACATACAGGATTAGTATAACATGTTGGTTACCTCTTACCTTGAAGTATAGATTTGCATCAACATCTCTTTTCTAAAAGCTCAAGATTTTAAGAAAGCCATCAATCCTGTCATACCAAACTCTGGGAGCCTACTTAAGACCATACAAGGCCTTCCTTAGCTTGCATACATGAGTGCCTTTGTTATGCAGTATAAAACCATCTGTTGTTCCACAAAGACCTCCTATTCAATCTTTCCATTCAAAAATGTTGTTTTTACATCCATCTGATGTAGTTTCCAACCAAGTATGGAAGCTAAAGAAATAATAGCTTGAATGGAGGTATACCTGACTACAGGAGAAAAAGTCTCTTCGTAGTCGATTCCTTCTTTCTGAGTGAAGCCTCTAGCTACAAATCTTGCTTTGAACTTTTCCACACTTCCATTAGCTGCATGTTTGATCTTATAGATCCATTTGGAAGAAACCGCTGATTTGTCTTTTGGCCTTAACACAATGTCCTAAACATTGTTTTTTATAATAGACCTGTATTCCTCAAGCATGACATCCTTCCATACTTGTAGTTTATCTTCTTCTTCAAATGAAGAAGGTTCGGCATCACTAATGCTGCTCATCAGTGCAACATAGCCTCCAAACCTATGAGGCCTCTTCCTTTCCCTGAATGTTTCTTTGGGAGCTGCTATCCTTTCTGCTTCTTGCACTATTTCTTTAAGTCACCCTGCCTTCCTTTGGCTGGAGGTTCTTCAAGAGTTCTTTCTAACACTTCAGCGGGTTCTAGGGGCTCATTACTTGGCCCTTCACGAGGTTCCTCCCTTTGATCATCCGACTCTTCATTTTTAGAAGAGGGTGAAGTTGGCTTAACTGTTTCTGAATCCTGCTGAAGCTCTATGGATTTCTTAAATGTGGCTTCCTCATGGAAAGTCACATCTCTACTTAACTCTATTTGCCTCTGACCTGGTACATAAATCCTGTAAGCTTTGGAGTTCTCACTGTACCCCACAAAAACCCCTTTCTTGCCTGAGGGTTCCATCTTTGTCCTCTTTTCCTTAGGGACATGAACATACACAGGACATCCAAATATCCTTAGATGCCCTACTTCAGGTTTGATCCCTGAGAAGACTTCTTCGGGAGTCTTGTCCTTCAAAATAGCACGTGGACACTTGTTCTGAATATACATGGCAATGGAGGTAGCTTCTGCCCATAAAGAATTTGGCAGATCCTGGTCAAACGTCATTGCTTTCGCTGCCTCACAAATAGTCTTGTTTTTCCTCTCAGCAACACCATTTTGCTGAGGGTTATATGTCATGGTGAATTGTCTCTTGATTCCTGCTGACTTGCAGAAATCCTCAAATTGAAGAGATTCAAACTCTCCTCCATTGTCTGTTCTAAGGATTCTGATGTGTTTCCTTGTCTGCTTTTCAATAAAGGCTTTATATTCTTTGAATTTATCAAATGTGTCACTTTTAGCTTTAAGAAAATATATCCAACATTTTCTTGAGTAATCATGAATAAAAATGACATAATACAAACAACCACTGAGTGAGGGAGATGACATGGGACCACATACATTAGAATGAACCAGATCTAAGATGCCCTGAGCTCTATTGTCACTACTAGGAAATGCTTTCTTTATATTTTTACCTAGCATGCATCCCTTACAAATTTCATTTTTACTAAGAGAAATAGAGGGCATGCAACATAGCATGTTCTGTAGATCTGGAAGAGCTTTGGAATGAAGATGTCCAAGTCTTCTGTGCCACAACTCATTGGAACTAGTCGCATCATGAGCAAATGCTTGAACTGACTGTCCTGACATGACGTACAGTCCTGCACTGCGAGTTCCAATGGGTTCTGTTGTACTTAAGTGGCTACCTTTAGCCCATAGTAGTGCCTTCCTGTCCTTGAAGATCACCCATTATCCCTTTTCCTCAAGGGTTGCAACTAATAGTAGATTCTTCTTGAGTCCTAGAACGTATAATACTTCATCAACATGAAGTCTAGCCCCAGATTCCAATCTGAAGGAGATAGAGCCTACTCCCTCTATCTTGTAACATTTTTCATCTCCAAGCTCGACCTGCTCTACAAAAGATTGTCTCGAAATCTGAGAGGATCTCCTTGTACCCTGTCATGTGCTTTGATGCACCACTGTTTACTAACCAAGTTTTCGGCCCCGTGGAAACTGAACTGGATAAGGCAGAAACCAAATAATATTCTTTCCTATTTTTTTTCTCATTAGAATGACTTTTCTGATTTCTTTTGGATTCATCATCCTCAACAGTTGAGGCATGATGTTTCTCTTTCCTAGGAAATTTCTTTCTAAACCAACAATCTTTAGCAAAATGATCCAACTTGTTACAACTAAAGCATTTAATCTTAGATGTATCAATATTCTTGCATTTGAATGTACCTTTGGTGTTTGGCTTCCACTGAGATTCTTTCTGGAAAGTGCCTTTCTTCTTTCCCTTGAATCTTGATGCTAAAGCTGAGTGCTCTTCTTTCATTGGCTCGCTCCTGGTAGCTGTGCGACTCTCCTCCTGGAGGCAATCATGCCATAACCTCTCAAACGTGGGCTGAATCTCTCTCCCACTTACACTGGATAAGAAGGTCTCCCATGAAGAAGGAAGACCGTCAAAAATGGCCTGCACTAAATCATCATTGTCCATTGTGACCCCTATGACCAAAAGCTGATCTCTGATCTAAGCTATCCTGGAACATACAGATGCCACTGATTCACCTTTCTCCATCTTCAAATACTTAAGCTTGTGCTTAAGTGTCCTCTTCTGACTTGGAGCCTGTTTCTCATACAGATTCACCAAGGTATCCATACAGTCCTTGGCAGTCATCAACGAAGTCATTGCAGGCATTATACTGTCTTTGACTGAGTCAAAGATGATTCGATTGGCCTTTGCTTGACTCTTCCTAAAAGCCGTTTTTCTTGCATTATTCGTTGGTTCCTCTACCACTGTGGTCACATACTGCTCAATATCATGCTCTTGCAAGATATTTGTTATACGGAGCTTCCACACAATAAAGTTGGTAGCTCCTTCGAGTCTATCTTCGGCCCTGACTGAAATGGAGGATGCAATGGTCCTCACACTGGAAAATTAATCAAGCTCGCTTGGATTTGTGTGTACCTGTTGCTGACACTTCAACACGTTTAACACAACCTAAGCTCTGATACCATGTTAGATTATGAGCTTGATTTCTTATGCGGATTAATTCTTTTATTTTCTTCAATACTTTGATTCCATCTTAATATACTTCAACAATTCCAAATCATAATCGAATAGCAATAATTATGCAGATAAGTAAACATGCATATCAACAACACATATACTCTGGGAAACCCTTTACAGGGAGAAAAATCCCAGCAAACAATATTCCTTTATTGCATTAATAATGTAAGATCTCTTACAAATATCCACCATGAATGTACTTCTCTCAAAGAGCTTGCCAAGATGACTTTGACCTGACAAAGACTTACAAGACCTTGCTGAAATACACCTTTGATATGATGCCTCTTTATCACTGATGTGCTCCTCTATTACTTCACCCTTAACCTGCATATGAAAACTCTGTTTCAAAATTGTGTTGCAAAAACTGTCTTGCAAAAACTGTGTTGAGGAGAGGGTTCAACCTCTTCTTATATAGGCTGAAGAGGGGAAGAGGGGAAGCTCGAAATAGTAACATGATTGCATGCATTAAACATAACTCAACTTCATGCTTTAGTTCAAACTTAGAACTAGACTTGAGATTGGTTACAACTCAGCTTTACACTTTAGTTCGAACTTAGAACTAGACTTGAGATTGGTTACAACTCAACATTACACTTTAGTTCGAACTTAGAACTAGACTTGAGACTGTCATGCTTTAGTTCCAACTTAGAACTAGACTTAAGACTTTAGTTGCAACTCAACATTACACTTTAGTTCTAATATAGAACTAGACTCAAGACTTTAGTTGCAACTCAACATTACACTTTAGTTCTAAGATAGAACTAGACCGAAGACTTTAGTTACAACTCTTGACAAGGCAATTCAAAATTCTCTTCATGGTGGATACTATTTACACGTGCCAACACACTAGATCAATACAGTTACATCATTTGCAATATTATGAATATCGTTTGTTTCTAGCTCATAGGAATTTTACATTCAACCTAACTTTTGCTAGATACCTTGACTTTTGCTCATGGCTCACAAGGTTTGACTAGGCTCACAGAGGTTGTATGTTCCCCCTAACTTTTGCACTAGTCTGTATATGCTCACAGAGGTTGTACGTTCCCCTTGACTTTTGCACTAGATAGTCTATTCTCATAGAGGTTGTACATTGCCCATGACTTTTGCATTAGACTCACATAACATCTCGTTCGTCCTGACTTTTGGTTTGACTCACAGAGGTTGTCTGTTCCCTCTGGCTTTTGTCAATACCTCACACGACTGGTTGATTGTCCAAATCTCCCTGGCTAGTCTCAGGGTGGCCCATATGGCCTCTCATTGGAGAATGACTGTCGATGCTGCCAAATTTAACATCTAGTAGGAGCAGTCACCAAAGCACTACTGCTAGGGTTACTAGTAGGTGCAATTGCAGAAACCCTAATCCTCTTGTTGAGACACCTTAAGTGAAGGGATTGACCTAAGTGCGCCCTAGCCTAACGCATCTCCTGGTACTCACAGCAAGCCAAGACGTTAAGTTTGAGTTTTTGGTCAAATCTAGGGTTGACCAAGTCAAATCATCCATGACTTACTCTATGAAGTTAGAAAACAAGTTAGATGGAGCTTCTAACTTCAAAACGTGGAAGACAAGGATTGACCTCATCCTTTCCAAGAATAAAGTGCTGGATATTGTGAAAGGAAAAATCGTGAAACCAGAGTTTGAAGAAGGAAAAGAGAAAGAACTGCAGAACGTTGCAACTATGGAAAAGTTCAAAGATGGTGACATCGATGCCATGAGTATCATAGTGGACTCTATAAAAGACCACTTGATACCCTACATCTCCCATCTTGACTCATCGAAGAAGATGGACGATGCCCTAACAAACCTCTTCGCAGTCAGAAACATTGGACAGTTAATGAGTATGAAGAATGAGATCCATGACATGAAGATGAATGATGATGACAACATAACATCATACTTTGTGAGAATCTCCCAGTTAAGAGATCAACTACAAGCTATTGAAGAGATCATTCCAGAGAAGGAATTGGTAAACATAGTACTCAATGGTCTTCCCAAGACATGGGATGCATTTTTCGCAAGCATGAACACAAGGAAGGAGTACCCTACATTTGAAGAACTTTGCACTTGCTATGCTCAAGAAGATTCAAGGATCAATGCAAAAGAGAAACCCCAAAAGAAGTACGATGATCAAGCCTTTACAACAAGATTCAAGAATTTCAGGAACAAAAAGAAGTTTGGCTCAAGGAAGAATCCAAATCAAGAGAAAGACATGTCAGAAATACAATGCTTCAATTGTCGAAAGTATGGTCACTACAAGAATCATTGTCTCGAGCTAAAGAAAAGGAAGGGGACACACAAAGCATCAGTTGCCGACGAAAAGGAACCTACAAAGAAGACCAAGCGGGATAAAACAAACTTCTTCTTCTAAGACAAGGTAACAATACTCTTCTTAGTTCTTTTACATATCTTGTTTGCATAGTCTCTATACATATCTTGTATATCTATCTCTTAGAATATAATATGTTCCAAGAAGAACTATACATATGGAAGAACAAACAAGATAAGGATTGCTATCATTATACAAGTCAGATAATACACATGAAAGAGTGAAATACATCAAACAAATCATGTGGAAGTTATTACACGTTAAGCCGAAATCATAATCAATCTTGAAGAAACTTAGAAGAAGCAAATACAGAAAGAAGTCAACAATCAAGAGGAAATTGGAGAAAGACTTATGACACTTTGCACAAGACAATAAGGATGCAGACGGAAGCGTGGACTCTGTTAGATGGAGGGAGCCGATTATATATTTCCAAAAGAAAAACATGCACTCATACATGAAGCAAGGATTAGGAGGGAGCTAATCCTATGATCCATTGAAGATGATGAAGTATATATCCATGGTAGCAACCATGAAAGGCAGTACGTGTTTAGTTCAACCTTAGAATAAGTCTTCTTCGGAGAGAAGCCTTAAAGTATCCTTGGTTGTCCATCCACATCCGTGATCCTATGATGAAAGGAAGAAGTGGAATATTTAGGGCATGGAATCTATAAGAAACTCCATAGACCCAAGAGCTAAAGAAAAACATGAGGAAGAACATGAAGATTCCAAGAAAGAAAGAGAAGCCAGAACAACCATTCATTGTATCGAGAATCACAAGATTACCAGCCTGATATGAACTCACTAAAAAAAATCAAGCAAAGGAACTGAAAGTTGTGATGAAGAACAATGTATATGAATGCAAGCATTGCAAGATCCAAAAGTAGAGGTTCTCCTAGATGGAGAGAGAAGACTATGATGATTACTTGTTCCAGTAAACCAGACATACCTCTACATGAGTCATTATATCATCCGCAATATCCATGGGTTGGAGTTCTACATCAGATGAATGCAAAGAATGTTCTCCAGAGCAATTGAACAAAGAGCGTATGAAGAGCAACTTCAAGGCTTTGAGGCATACCAGAAAGAGACCCTTGTATGCAGATTGAAGAAGACAACTTGGTGGAGAACCTCCAATGCACAGCATAAGTGTGGTGAAGATTTTCTATAACAGATATATTGTATCAGAATGATTGCTCAGAAGATTGGGATGATGGATTGCCAATCCATGACAAAGATCTCATGATGACAGAAGAAGTGCCACATGGATATGTTCCAGTTTGACCCTTGCCACGGTGTTGTGAGCTANATTGTATCAGAATGATTACTCAGAAGATTGGGATGATGGATTGCCAATCCATGACAAAGATCTCATGATGACAGAAGAAGTGCCACATGGATATGTTCCAGTTTGACCCTTGCCACGGTGTTGTGAGCTAGCAGGAACCAAAGAGGAATCCAACCATGATATACTTTATTGATCAGAGCTACATGAAGCCTTCAGAGAAAACCAGTGTTCCAGACCGAAGTGCATTTGAAATCAAACATTACATTATCTGTGATGAAGTCCAGAAAGGAGAAAGTGGTTCTCCAATACATACCTCCACAGATGAGTAGATAAGCAGACATTTTGGTAAAGCTTCTTTCCAAGATGAAAGAGTTTGCGTACTCAAGCTAGAGCTCGTGGAGACGACTTCCTTATTGAAGAAGGGAGAGATGAATCCCAGGTTGAGCGGGAGAACTGATGTGTTATTGATTGATGGACAATCATTTTTCAGTTCAAAAATGGTCCAGGATGACCAGTTCCTTTCCAGTTCGGAAAGTGGTTTGAGATTTTTGACGGACAGGCATTTTCCAGTTCAGAAAATGGTCCAGATCGAACGATCATTTTTGTAATGAAAATGGTTCGATGGATTGCTAATGTACCATAGACAATGATTTCCCATTGTGGTTAACATGGGGAATGGTCTAGGGAAGTCTCTCTTCTTGAGGGTTACTCAAGAAGATTGGCCCGCCTCGTTAGACAACGATTTCCCATTCTGGTTAACATGGGGAATGGTCCGTTTTGGAGGTTGGTGCAGGACAATCATTTCCTTAGGAAATGGTTTGGACAACCATTCCTTAGGAAAGATTCATTCTCTCCAAGTTGCACTTTGTTTAGTGTCGGAGGAATGGCCCAGGGTGGGGAATGGTCCAGTTTCAACAATCAGGGACATACATTCCTTAGGGCAGACTCATTCTCTCCAGGTTACACTTTTTCTAGTGTCAGAGGAATGGCCCAGGGTGGGGAATGGTCCAGGCTCAGAAATCAAGACAATTATTCTTCCTTGCTTGAGACAAATAGTCCAGATAGCTCATCATTGATGTTTGACCTTCTGAGGGCAGAGGGCAGATGCTCTTCCAAGATCTCACAGATGTGAGTGGAAGAATGGCCCAGATGATTCATTTTATATCATAACATTGTTTCTGGGCAGATTGATATCAAATGATTGTTATGAAGACTGTATGTCTCTAGACAGTGGATGTATACTATTGTGGTGGATGTGTTCCACTATTTGTGACTATACGTCACTGATCAAGTACCTGTGTGCTACTTGGTGGGTTAGTGTACCAATGGATTGTGGTTGTGTACTACTATGGATAGACACAGTTGTGTTCTATTGAATGATATTGTTCTGATTGCCTTGAAGACTATCAATAGTGTTGGAAATGATTATCAGATAGATGGATGATCAATGGACAGAGATTTCCCAGACGAAAAATGGTCCAGGACATGTATGATTACTCAGATGGAGTATGGTTTCGAGAGATGATGCAGTTGATGACATTGATAGTCTATACGACTATGTTGATGCTACCGGGTAAATGGTATGTTTGTGCTCAAGACCATTACCTTCAATACCTCCCTAGCTAGGAGGGAGTGTTGATATTATGGTAGATGCGGGAGGTATTTACCTCCACGTGTAAACCTAACGAGAATAGAATATTCCGGGAAGTAGGAAGAAACTCTAATGAGTTGGATAATAACCCTAGAAGACAAGTCGACTCAAGAGGATAATTTGTACTAGGTTATTAGCCTCCAAGAGAAGAAGTCGTCCAGAAGAAATAATATATAATGAGTAAATAGGTATCCAGAATGAGAAGTCAACCCAGGGAGTTAGCTAGAATCAGTATAAATACAGGAGGTCAGTCTTCATTCTGATAGGCATTCTCAGAATTGCAGAGCAGCACTTGTGTGCACTGCAGTTACCCAGTTTGTGCGCAAGTTTGGTGGAGAGCTGTCGTTGCAGCTGCTGCAGTTAGCAGATTTCTGTTTTGGCTTGGACTATCTCTTGGTTATGGTTTGGACTATCTGATCAGCTCTTGTTTGGTGCGCTATCCTTGGGGAAAGGTGTGCTACCCTTTGTTTGACTATCTAGCCTAGGGTTTGCTTCTTGAATGATTCTCTGTCAAGGTTAAGGTGCTCTGAGTGTGGCTTTGGCCTATGGTTGGGTAACAATAGTGATATTGTCGATGGTAAAACGAGCACATCCATTGTATTCTAACAGTTAGTACTTCATAAAACCATTGACTTTGAATAAAAGCACAAGCTGATATAAAAGATGAAGCAACAAAAATATTTATAACAACAATGTATATATAGTAATAGCTTCACAATTATGCCTCAATAAAGCTTCAAAAATGACCAAAAATGATAACCTAAAATTGGCAAAATGCTAGTATTTGTTAGAAGCAATGAAGGCAATGTAAAATCAGCTTTAACACTTGATTTTAAGATGCTTTTGTTGTTGTCATAGATGGTTGTAGCTATCTTTTGCGACAACAACAAGATACTAGAAAGTTTCTAATCTAAGGTTAGAAATGGTTAGTAAAGATCTTGAAGTAGATGGTTTAAAGGTTTCTTCAGTCAATCAATTACTTGTAAGGTATGAACTATTGCCTTTAAGGTAAATGGAGTCACTTTTGCAGTGGAAATTCTTAGGGGAAACAAAGGATAATGGGTGAGCTAAAGACAAGAGCGAGGATAGTTGAGGTGTTAGTAACCTAAGGGCTCAATCATCCAAAACCCTAGAAGGAAAAGGTTGTTAGGAAGTACGTAACCCTAGGCCCTAGCGATTTTCCTTCTTCTTTAGGTCAAGCTTGAAATAAAATATAAAATATTAATGAAGCAATAGTACTAGAGTGCTACTAGGGTAGGGCTCTAGAATATGCTTCAAGGGAGGTGTCTTCTAGCAAAATCAAGTAGGTGAAGAGTTATTGAGAGAAAGACAATAACATGTGCTTTTCTCCTAGGGTTTCACACTAGCAATTTCATAATCTTGTAAATGAACAAGTAAAAGATACCATAACCATTCAAAAGAAAGAAGGATTGCAGATTTCTACTTACTTCACCAAGAATAATCTAGTCACAAGCCCTAGTTGAAGACTTTCCGCCATAAAAATGCAAAAATACACCAATAAAAGCTCCCTCCAAGAGTTGCGCACCACTTAGTTCAGCCAATAAGCCGTAAAAGAGGTCGAATTTCAGACCTCACACTTGTGTGAGTGAAAGATGATGAATAAAAAGGAGAGTTTGATCTCTTATTTATACAATACAAATGACCTTTAATTACATTTTAGGTCAAAAAAGGCCGACATGGACAGTTTACATAAAAAATCCAGTTTTACATAAAATTTGCAATTAAAAACCTATTTTCATCTTTCTAGGGTGATGCCATCCCCTTTCTAGGGTGACGTTGGATCCCCTATTGGAACGCTAGGATTCCAAAGTGAAACGTTGGGGCTCAAAACCCCTCAGGAACTTCCACAGGTGCTAATCAAAGCCGTCCTCATGGAGAAAACCCCAACATGATGATGTCAAGGCTCTAAATGATGACGTCAAGGGCCTTCAAAGGCCAACGTCATCGTGGGAGGGCAAGACCCCCCTATGTCCGGGCCTGCCAAACTGCCTCTCGTGGAACGTCCTCCTTTTTCTCTGGTGCAATTCTCTTGTATCCCTCTGCCCTTGGCTGGGGTCTCATCCATCTTGTGGGATTTTAGCTCCATGGAGGTCCGAGATAATCATATCCCCATATCTACCTGTCCGCTGGGCATGGTCCTGCAGCAACAAGAAGTATGCCATCCATGGGCTCATAAGTCACAGGGATCATAGCAATGTCAATCACATCTAATAATCAAGTTACCCAAACATGTGCATTAAACCCCCTTTTTCCCAGACAAGTGTTGAAAGACGTTATGCTATTTAACAAGCCAGGTTTGTAGAGGATCTCAGGATGTCCTATTGGGCCAATTCTCGTTAGGTGTGGGGTGTTTCCAGGTGAGGACCAATCTAGGTCATGTAAATGCATGGGATTGTGTAGGGGATGTTTGGTGCAAGGGGTGCAGTGATAACAGGGAAATGTAGGTCTTACCTGTGGGTGTCTCTGTAGAGGGTGAGTTGGACCTTGTCATGGATACAATTGTTTCCTAGCCCATTCAATGCCTTTTTACTCTTTGTCTTATTTCTTTTTCTTTCAAGAGAATAGCTGGAGGACATTGTCTTGGCGTGGTGACCAGTGGTGACAACGTTACCCACAAGCATTTCACGAAGATGAGAAGGTTGGCTTGTGATGAGACCCCCTTTCTCTTGGCTATGCGACCAAGGGACACATATCAATAGTAGTGTCATACCTCTACACGCCCATGGACCTAATAGGCTAGCACATGACGAGACCCCCTATCCACCAACCAAGTCTTGAGTTTTATTTTATTTTATTGGTCCCCCCTTTTTCTTGCTGAGAAGCCTTTTATTGCTTTCTCGGGGATCCATGGGCGAAGCATCTAAGGGTTTGATCTTGGCTTTTAACTTTTGCTAGCTACTTTTACCCTTTGGGCCTTTAGCCCCTTCCTCCCACAAGGCAAGCTAAACCCTTACTATCTTGGCAAACCCAATGCCTTAACCAATGTAGGGGATAGATGAGAGGGAAAATGATTAAAATTGATAAGTATGGAAGGAATGGACGATGAAGTTTCATAGACCCACCCAGTGGCAACTCATCCCCGAGGGAACCAACTTACTAGGGCACTCTGTCATCCCTTCCAGGTATGGTCAAGTTAAAAGGCATAATTTCCAAGCAAACGTCATGAAACAAAAGAGAATTCAATGCACATATTCAATTGTTTTGAGAATCAGAGTGACACATACCATGATACTCGGACTCATTACCTCATGGAGCAAGACCCACTGCTACCTCAGAACCAGGCCGAAGGGATGGATGTTGTTGTTGCTTGATAGATAGGAGGCGCTAAAGGAAAAATGGGCCCTCTAGAGACAAGCTCAAGTCAATATGGCTCTCGGTACTCGATGTCTAGGACATGTGGGCGTCGAGACGTAATCTCCTTAGTTATCTCTAGGATATGGGATAATAGATGGCTCCAACTCGGGGACATGTGCTCATCTTAGAGCGCACGAGAACCTCAACATCTCTGGCATGACCTTTGACCTGCTAGATCTCAACAAAAATAATCAGTAATCTCTTGGGATGGTGATATCACCCTTGGATCATAGATGATAGAATAAAATACAAATAAGTAATCATATATACAAATGGAAATACAACTATTCTAGCATGATATGCAGATGGTATATACAATGAATACAAATGCCTACCTACGTACTTGTACTTAGCTTTTGGTTGAATGCTAGGTGTAGTCAAATAGCCAGTGAAACCATCCTAGCAATGTCTCATAATACCTCCCTCTGTGCTTCATCATAAACCAAAACAATGATAAGTCAAGCACAAAAATAACATGAGTTAGAAAATGTATTGTATCATTGGAAATCGTAAAGTCTATCTCATGGAGGCGGGAGGGAGGGACAAAATTATGGCAATTCACACCTTTAGGAAAGTGCTCAATCCATTTCAAAAAGGGATTGTGAAAAATCAAAGGTTCAATAGACCGACTCAAAGAGTCTGAAGGTTGGCTACCTTGGACGTCTTCACAATCTGAGTTTTGGGAAGGGACTAGCAAGAACCTAGGGGATGACTGGAAATTTCTTAAGGGAAGGTTGAAAGATTGAGATAACAAACTTCTTATTGAGGTATTCTACCTACCCTCGAATTCTAAAAGTAATCTTTTCCTCAAAGACAACTCAAGACAAAGGACATGCTTCCCAACTACACGTTTAGTGATATAACAAGATAAAATAGTCAAAGGGAGTTGGGAGACATTGCCATAAGGATCCTTCTTCGGGAAAGCAATGTCCTCACCTTTATCAATATCTAAGCACAACGGTGGTTGATAATATTCTTCATGGAATAAATCCAAGTGCTCAAAGGAATATTCATCAAAATCCTCAAGGTATGGCCAAAAATCATTAGGAGAACACAACACTAGGTCATCCTTGGGTGTCTGAAAAAATTTGTAACCATATCATCTCCTTGTTGCAAAATGTCAAATTTATTAGTAACCTCATATGATAATGGTAAATGCAACTTTTGGAAATGACCCTCAATGTCGTAAATGGGATCCCCATTATATCTAATCACATCCCATTTACGCTTTCCGACATGTATGAAATCATCAATATTATCAACAAAGTCATCATCTTTATCATAACATGAAGGGCTTAAAACATTCGAGGGCCCCTCCAACACTTCTTCACTTTCCAAATCATAAAATAAAGCATCATCAGACTCTTGGAAAGGAAAATAACTTACCATGTTTACTTCTTTTGTGCAGGAGCTTTGAGGACCCAGACAACTTTATCAAATGGAAGAGCATACATCATTGTCTCGTCCTCATGACTTGTCTCTTCAACTTCATAATAAGGAGGATTTGTCTTGTCCAAGGGTTCCCTTTCTTCTTCCCTTTCTAAATTATAGAACAAGGAGTCATCAAAAACCTGAAAAGGAAAGCGACTAACCTCATTCTCTTCTTCTTGTGTAGGGGGAATAGGTTCTTGAATGGCTTCATCAGAGGGAGGAGCATACATCAATACTTCATCATTGTGTTTGATATCTTCAGGCTCTCGCTCTTCAACCACGTCTTCATCATCCTCGACAAAAGAATGAGTAATATCTTTCTCTTCCTCATGGGATTGGAAACCCTCATTAGGATCTTTCTCCTCAACCTCTTGTCAGTTGATGACTTGTTCCCCTTTTTCTTGGAAATTACCAGTAAATGTCTCTAGGGAAACTAATCTCTCCAAACTAAGAGTATATGGGGTAAAGAGGTGTCCTTCTTTGGACGAGGAGATATTTGCCTTGATTTCTAAAGCCATGTTATGAGCTTCATGGAGTGTTTGTTGCCCTATTATCCCCTAACCGAGGGATAATTAAGGAGGTCGTGTCTCGAGGCCCACAGGACCTAGACATGGAGTACCGAGAACTAGATCGACTTGAGCATGGCCCTAGAGGTCCCATCCTTTCATTCTTCAACGCTTCCAGTTTGTCAACAACAACAACATCCATCACCTCGACCTGGTCCTACAACAAAAATGGATCTTGCTCCATGAGGTAATGAGTCCGGGTATCATGGTATGTGTCACTCTGATCCTCAAAACCTTTGAATATGTGCATTTAATTCTTTTTGCTTCTAAAGTGTGCTTGGATCTTATGCTTTTCCACTTGACCACACCTGGGGGGAATGACAGGATGCTTTAGTAAGCTGGTACCCATAGAGTTTGAGTTGCCACTGGGGGGATTCATGAAAGGCCATCGTTCTCTCCCACCATAGTTGTTAAGAACCAAACATCAATATAGCATAGAAAAACTTCAGGAATAGTACTCAACGCCTTGAAAAAGAGATAATTTCATATAATAAGCCTCTTTGAGGGGGCAACCTCCTTTTACCCCACTTAAATGTTCAAGTACAAGATGATTCAAAATGAAAATGTCTCCTTGGTATATATAGGAGACTAGGAGGTATAATTACAACTAATGGCCTAAAGCCGACATAAATAAACTAACATTACTAATATAATATGCCCCAATTAAGGGGTAATGAGCCAATATTAGAGCTTAACATGCCCCTCCCCTTGAGACAAGTGTTGTCTGCAACGCTTGAGTAACTCTGGATGCTTCTGTATAAAAGACTCATCTTCCCAAGCAGAATTTTCAGTTGGTAGTTTCCTCCATTTAATGAGATACTCTGAAATGGATCTATTCCTCAGCTGGCGAATTCTTGTGTCAGTGATGGCTTCAGGATCCAATATGATTTTTCCTTCCTCGTCAAGTTCTAACAATATAGTTTGAACTGGGATCTTGTCACCTATAACCTTCTTTAAGCATGAAACATGGAAAACTGGGTGTACTCGTGAAGATGCAGGCAACTCCAATTTGTATGCCATAGTACCAATCTTTTGCAACACCTTATAAGG
>JASDQU011103006.1:30588-53821 GCA_032191745.1 Picea mariana
TAGCTTCCATTGAATCCATCTTCTTTTGTAGTTCATTTATGTCCCTACGCATTTCTTCACCTTCATCAAGAGTCCAATTAGGATTTTCTGGAGGCTTATTTGGTGTAGAAGGTCCCTTTTTTGGTGGCATGTTGGCCAAGTATCACTTTTGAATCTTGATTTTGAGGCGGTTCTGGTAGACAATATTTATTCTGTTCTATCTCCCAAGTTTCGACCCTTCTGGGTATGAAACTTTCTTTTAGGTAGTTCTTTGATATTTCTTCTCTGCAATGCCACAGGTCTGATCAAAATTGGATGTGCCGAGTGGAATTTACGGTAACTTCCTCACAACTTGTCAATTTTTGTCCTTTCCAGGAGATCTCACTTGTATAGCATGCCCCACACAAAATAATTGATATCAAATTCTGAAACTCCCACCCAAAATACTACAGACTGTTCACGATCAAATGAAACCAGTCCCACTCAATTTGGATACTCTAGCAAGAAGTTATGATTGTTTTACCTGGAACACGTTCTTGAGACTAGTCAATAGGACTAGTCAGATACCCTATCTTACACAAGGTGTATCTACAAATTTAAGATGACCCAAAAGCTGAACTTTTTACCATAGATACCTTACTAATTTCTGTAAATGGCCTCCGGAGTTCAGGGTCTGAAACGTTACAGAAATTTTTTTATAGGGAAAATTCCGCAATGACTCATTTCAGGATGATTCCAGAACCCTATCTTGTACAGGCTGTATCTCCGAAAGTATAAGGCCTCAGAAGCTGAATTTTGAACCCAATGTACCTTGATTTGTCTACTAAATATCCTCCAAGCCGTTCCTTCTGAAACATTGTATAAAAAAAGTTATAGTGAAAATTCCACGATGTCTCAGATGTAGCAGCGAAACCCCAAGACCTTGAGCTTTGAAACCATATGTTAAGAACCAAACATCAATATAGCATAGAAAAACCTCAGGAAAAGTACTCAACGCCTTTAAAAAGAGATAATTTCAGATAATAAGCCTCTTCGAGGGGGCAACCTCCTTTTATCCCACTTAAATGTTCAAGTACAAGATGATCCAAAATGAAAATGTCTCCTTGGTATATATAGGAGACTAGGAGGTATAATTACAACTAATGGCCTAAAGTCGACATAAATAAAATAACATTACTAATATAATATGCCCCAATTAAGGGGTAATGAGCCAATATTAGGGCTTAACAATAGTTACCACTTTTCATCTTTTTTCCACTCATACATCCCATTACACTGGTCCGGGCATTGGGTTGGCCAAATATTTAAGGGTTGTACCTTGCCTTGTGGGAAGAATTGGCTAAAGGTCCAAAGGCTAAAAGTGGTTGGAAAAAGATAAAAGCCAAAAGAATGAAACCTTGAGATGATTTGCAACTTTAAGGGATCCCCGAGAAAGCAATAAAAATCTTCTCAGCAAGAAACATAGGGACCCATAAAATATAATAAAACAAGACCTAGTTAGAGGATAGGGGGTCTCATCACGAGCTAGCCTATTAGGTCCATGAGCATGTAGCGGTATGACACTACCAACAAATGATCACCATGCCAGGGTAGTAGCTCTTGGTGGCATAGTCAAGAGAAAGGGGGTCTCATCACAAGCCAACCTTTTCATCTCCGTGAAATGCTTGTGGGTAACATTGCCACCACTGGTCACCACGCCATGGAAATGTCCCCTAACTAGCCTCTTGGAAGAAAAAACAATAAGAATATAAGATAAAAGGCATGAATGGGCTTGTAAACATTTGCATCCATGACAGGTGCAACTCACCCTCTTCAGAGGCACCCACATGTAAGCCATACATTTCCCTTCTTTCACTGCACTCCTTGTCCAGACATCCCTTACTACCTCATCCACTCAACATGGCCTAGATTTTGACTTCTACCAAAAACATCCCACATCCAATGAGCATTAGCCCAATAGGACGTCCTAGCGTTCCCTCCAAACTTGGCATGTAGATTAGTATAATGTCTTTGAGTACTTGTCCAGGTAAAAGGGGTTTTATGCACATGTTTAAAAAACTTGATGATTAGATGTGATTGACATTGCTATGATCCTTGTGACTTATGATCCCATGGAGGGCGTATCTGTTGATGTTGCAGGACCACACCCAATGGAAAAATACCCCGATGGACAGGTACACATGGGGAGATAATTTGTTTGGACCTCCATGGGGCTATAAGCCCACTAGATGGATGATGGGATCCTAGCATGGGGTAGAGACAGATCAGAGGATTGCATCAGAGAGAGAGGAGGAGGTTTCACCATGGGCAGCCTAGCAGGCCTAGACCCAGGGGGTTTGTTCCCTTTCCATCACGATGTAGGCCTTGGAAGGCCCATGACGTCACCCAGGTCACCCATGACATCATCCAACGTTTTGGGAGGTTTTGGAGGCAGTTGTGTGCCAAGTGGCACGTGTGGCAGGCTCCTAAGGCCCAAGAAGGCCTAATGTTTTACTACAGGAGGCCAACGTTGCCCAAAAAGGGCCTAACGTCACCCTAAAGGGGCATGGCGTCACCTTAGCAACTTGATTTAGGGTTTGATGTAAAAAATGGTTATTATTTGTAACTGGCCATGTCGGCCTTTTTGACCTAATTTTGGTCTTTGGTATTGTATAAATAAGGGGAAATTGCCTCTTATTTTGCATCATCTTTCACTCACACTTGTGAGGTCTGAAATTTGCGCCCTAATTAGGGTTTCATGAATGAAATTTAGCGCACACTTGTTGAAGGAAGGCTATTTTTGGTGTTTTTGGCATTTTTCTTGGTGGAAAGTCTACAATTAGGTGATATGTTAGATTATTCTTGGTGAATGTAAGTAAAATTCTGCAATTCTTCTTTAATTTGAATGGTTATAGTATCTTTGCTTTGCATTTTTCTCAAGATTATGAAATTGCTAGCCTAAACCCTAGGAGATCAAGCACATGTTGTTGTCCTTATCTCAATTTGCTATTCACCTACTAGATTGTGTGAAGGAGCCATTGCTAAGGGCCTTGCCATTACAACACCCTAGCACTTGTTGCTTCATCTTAGCCATCGCTTGCTTCATTCTTTGAGTTAAATAGGGAGGAAAATATAACAAGGCCTAGGGTTACCTACACCTTAGTAGTCATTTTCCCCTAGGGTTTGGTGGTTGAAGCCTTGGCTTACCAACACTTCATCCATCAACTCCTCTTGTGTTTGGCTCTCCCATTATCATTCTACTCCTTCAACATTTACAGTCACTTTATTGACTCCATTTTCCCTAAGAAATCACTAGTCTAAGACCTCCTTTGAGTATTTTGATCAAACAACCTTCAAAACCTATTCTTCAAACAATCTACTAACACTTTCTAACCCTAGAATAGCTTGATCTACTAACCTACTTGCTGTTGTTATTAAAGTAAGTTAAATCCATTTAATGCATCATTAAAATTTCATAAAGCAATTGTAAAGGATGAATTATAGTTTGTCTTATGTGCTTCTATCAATTGCTAATGAGATGACTTCAATGGTTAATGGTTTTTAGTCATCTTGAAGCTTGTCTTAAGACATTTTATGTGAAGTATTGCCCTATAAACATTAATGTTATAAGATTTATGTTTATTTCATTATATTCAACAAACTTGCTTTGTTTAAGAAAGTCAATGGTTTTATGAAGTGCTAACCAACAAGTGCTCTTGCAAATATATAGTTTTCTTGTTGCTTTGTTCCGGGCAGGTACACTTCTGGCATGTTATATCTTAATTGGTTATTTAACCGGAGTTTCTGATCGGTGGTGACTTGTGAGAGGGGACCTTTTACCTAGCTACTTTCCCTTTACCTTCTCAAAAACTCAGGTCACCGGGGACGTCTCCTCAGAGCTTACCACCCTAAATAGAAAGATACTTCCTATGGAGGTGACAGTGATAGGATTAGTCTCCTGTTTTGCCAATTTTCTTTCCATTTGCCTTTTCTTCTATCAAAGTACAAATTGTGCGATAATAGACCCCTTTTTACTGAGGAGAAACGCTAAATGCACTAGGAGTGCATTGGTATAGAGGTAAACGAGGTATATGTCTTCAGGAAAATGGATTTTAGGAATTTTCCATAGCAAATTTTCAAACCTATCCTGGAATTCCCTGATTGTCTCATTCTTAGTTTGTTTTATATACTCGAGTCTTTTTAGTAGCATTTGGATATCTTCCAATTTAATACCCCATCTCTTGAGAAATGTTTCTTCAAACTGGTCCATAGATGTGATGTTAGCATCAGGGAGATCATCATACCATTTCTTAGCATTGCCATGAAGAGTAGCAGAGAAAAGTTTCATTGCCAAATTTTCAACATCATCACTGATAGGGTGGAGTTGAAAGAACGCCCAAAAATCATCCATGTGATTGTCGGTGCTAAACCCATCACTACCAGTGAATCTAGAGAGCCATTTTTCGTACCTCGGGGGCATTTGTCGAGGGCATCCCATGATTTTACTCATGTCCAAGGGTTTGAAATTTCTCGGGTCCCATTGAGAAGCCATGGTTGGCTTTATCATCAGAGGAGTTGCCAGATAATTTTCTTGAAACTATCAAAGGGATGAGGGGATCACCCTCAGTGGAGTTGCTAGGTAAGCTTTGTAAAAGAAGGATTTTGAGGAAAGGCTTATCGAAAAGTGTCGCCTTTGAGGAGAATTGACTCAGTGTTCCCTGGCAGTGGTGCCAAAATGTTATCGCGCAATTTGTACTTGCCCAAAGCCAAAGGCAAGTGATCACTAAATTAGTGAACAGGGGGTTGTCCTATCACTGTCACCTAAACACAACACCTCTTTCTCTTTAGGGGTAGTACCCTAGGGGAGACGTCTCTGGTGACTTGGGGTTTTGAGAAGGCTAAGATACGAGTATAAAGAAAGTCCCACCACTCTCACAGGTCACTCTAACCAGAAAGTCCCAAAGGTTTTAATAAGATGAAACCAAGTATTACTTAAGTGTACTTGCCCAAAACAAGACAACAAGAAAAACACTATTTGCAAGTACCAATGAATGTTAGTGCTTCATAGAACCATTGACTTTGAATAAAAGCACAAGCTGATATAAAAGATGAAGCAAAAAAAATATTTATAACAACAGTGTATATATAGTAATAGCTTCACAATTATGCCTCAATAAAGCTTAAAAAATGACCAAAAATGATAACCTAAAATTGGCAAAATGCTAGTATTTGTCAGAAGCAATGAAGGCAATGTAAAATCAGCTTTAACACTTGATTTTAATATGCTTTTGCTGTTGTCATAGATGGTTGTAGCTATCTTTTGCAACATCAACAAGATAGTTAGAAAGTTAGTGTAATCTAAGGTTAGAAATGGTTAGTAAAGATCTTGAAGTAAATGGTTTAAAGGTTGCTTTAATCAATCAATCACTTGTAAGGTATGAACTAGTGCCTTTAGGGTAAATGGAGTCACTTTCGCAGCAACAATTCTTAGGGGAAACAAATGATAATGGGTGAGGTAAAGACAACAAGGAGGATGGTTGAGGTGTTAGTAACCTAAGGCCTCCTCAATCATCCAAAATCCTAGAAGGAAAAGGTTGCTAGGAAGTAGGTAACCCTAGGCCCTAGCGATTTTCCTTCTTGTTTAGGTCAAGATTGAAATAAAATATAAAAGCTTAATGAAACAATAGTACTATAGTGCTACTAGGGTGGGGCTCTAGAATATGCTTCAAGGGAGGTGTTTTCTAGCAAAATCAAGTAGGTGAAGAGTTATTTAGAGAAGGACAATAACATGTGCTTTCCTCCTAGGGTTTCACACTAGCAATTTCATAATCTTGTAAATGAACAAGCAAAAGATACCATAACCATTCAAACGAAAGAAGGATTACATATTTCTACTTACTTCACCAAGAATAATCTAGTCACAAGCCCTAGTTGAAGACTTTCCACCATGAAAATAAAAAAATACACCAATAAAATCTCCCTCCAAGAGTTGCGCACCACTTAGTTCAACCAATAAGCCTTATAAAAGAAGCTGAATTTTAGACCTCACACTTGTGTGAGTGAACGATGATGAATAAAAACGAGAGTTTGATCTCTTATTTATACAATACAAATGACCTTTAATTACATTTCCCTTAAGAACATCATTGGCTCATTATTTACAATTCCAAGTTCTATGACCCAACTTCTTGCAAATTGACATTATCATATATCTCTTACTAAAAAAAACAGGAAAAAATCTGCCCCCTTTTCTTCCTAGAAATAAAATGCTTCTATTAGAAATATAAATTTGGTTGAACTACCTGAAATATTGAGAAGACCTTAATTTAGTAAAAATATTTGCAAATAAACCCTAATAGCTACTGGAAAATATTGTAATTAGTCCTAGATGTGTTATTTTCCCACAATGATTTACATCAACACTTTGCATCAATGATTTTCACCAACAATTTGTGATCTGCCCATTTCATCAATGCTCTACGATCAATAGGAGATTGCTTAGTACGAAAGATAAATGTATGATTGGTTGTAAGAATACCACTACAAAAAATATTGTACGATTGGAGTTGTGTATTCGGTGGTGGATTAAAGACAACTACTTCAAATGGTATCTAGACGAAATTGTAGCGGCAACTTTACTCAAGCTGGTAGCTTGTGGCTCATCCAATCCAAAAAAAATGCGCTACATATTTCAACCCAACGACTATCTAATTTCTTCCTTGGTAGCTCCTTCTAAATGGAAAACTTTCTTTCCTCCAATGGTTGTCACTTATAGGTTAGCGACACCTTTCAAATGGAAACTTCCTTCTAATGTTTGATAGTGCAACTTCAAAACTTTGATGAGCAACAACTACACTTTGATCACTGGAAGCTCTAAAGAATAATAGTCACGGTGGATCCTTAGACAATAGTTTAGATGGAAGCCTGAACAAGATTGGCGATCCATCCTCTTCATAAAACAAAATCGACTTCATTTTCCTTGGTTATTGGATAAGCGATTCTTTGCCAGCGTGAAATGGCTTATGCATATAACTCTATTATATCAACGCTTTGGATTGTGGCAACTTCCTTCAATAGATCATGGTGGCTTCTTTGATATGAAATTTTCCTCTATCTCACAACCTCTCACCCAATGGTTGGACAACCCTCTTTACCTTTCAATTGATTGCTTAAACATGGCCACGAGGATCTCCCTGCTCCCATACCATATTAAGAGAACCAAGAAACCTTAGGTAGGGTTATGATACCAAAAACATGATCTCCATAAACACTGAGAGATAATATTATTGAATGATACACCATTGCAATGAGGGTCCTCACTCTTATAAATAGCTTGAGAGACCAAAACACTATAAGATGAAAACCCTAATTTTTTAACTTAAAGTCACTAAGGTGACTTTATTACATGGGTAAGCCTTATCTCTCTAATAGTGTCTGGATAATCTTTATCCCTTATAGAAACAATTAATTGATTCATTGATTTTGTTTTTGAACCAACTACTTGAGGCAAACATGCTTGGATTTAGTATTAGGGGAATTATTGGCACCATTTAATTTGGTTTTCTTTTGTTTAGTGGCCCAAGACTTATAGTTGATTTCTCTCTTGCACCAACACCCCATTAAAAATTAATTGATTGATTTAAATGGCCATTGATCAAGTTATCCCCTTAATGATTTAGGCCCACTTGTGGGGTTTTTATCTTAATATGGTCCCATCAAGTTGAGGAGTGATGATGGGGGTGGAACCATCCACCCAAGGCATGTTTTCGCTGGGGAAGTCATAAATCCATAGGCTCAAATCTAAACGAGTTCGTCTATCTTTGATTCATTCCAGTTTATTTGTAGTAGCTCTCAATCTCATTGTTACGAGGAAAATCTCTCTATGGCAAGGTGTAAACCACAACAGATGAAAATGACTGCAGAAATCAACTCTAATCCCAGGTATGCTATATAAAGAAATATGCTAACAAGACAAGATAAATACCCTATCTCATCTAGACGTTCGATGAAGTCCACCGTTGAGCACTTGACTAAAAGAAATACACTTGCAACGTGTCCTCAAAAACCAAGAAACACAAGCATATGGTAATAATATATAGGGTTAGCACATTCAATAGCATAATCCATCAACATTCATAACAAATATGCCCATGGAATAAAAATTCAAATATTTGCAAGATATTAAATGGATGAGAAAAGAGTATTTCTATTAAAATATCTTAGGGACCTAACCTACCTAACCCCTCAAGTGGGTAGAATAATATGTTTCCATGTAATAAAGGTCAATATTAATAAGGCCTAGTAATAAGGAGGAATAAGTCAAATGTAAGAAGACCTAATAGAAGCTTCCGCTTCTAGAAGGATTTTCCTCTTGATTTCTCTTTTGGATAGATAGATTTAGTATAAATAAGAATAGAGGGTATGGGAAGTTTGGTCTCAGATATTATTGTAATAGAGCTCTGCTCTGCTGGAGGTTGCCCCCTCGAAGAGGCAAGTGAACATTTCTCTCAGTAATCAAAGTGCTCTTTCTAGTGTTATTCTGGTATTATTGTGGTATTGTTATGGTTATATCATTGTTTCTCTGAAATTTCTAGCTAATTATTGTTGTTTTGCATACTGATTTATATCTGGAATACTACAAGTGGTATTAAAGCACTTTCCTTGGCAGAAAATTGTGGGTTAAATTTTTTCAGGGTAGAGACGTATTCCAACGTCTTTAAGCTACACAGATGTGTCATTACACACATAAAATCGCGGTCGAGGATTCATATATGCAGGAAATGCAAGTGTTACTTAAGCGCACATTTGTTGACCACCCTCGTAACCCCTGTTGGTACCCCTTCGAGTGGTAGTGCATCAGACAATACATGTATACAGATCGACCTAGATCTTCTAAAGCCCTCCATAGATAAATCGATCGACTGCCTGACTGCTATAGTGCCACCAAGAACAATATTCGGGAATAAACTCTCTATTACATGGGTAGTCAGGTAGCATGGCTAAGGGCACGATCTAGCCTCCTTAGTTGGTTTCCTGAGATATTGGATCGAGTACTATTGTTGGACCCGGCACGCATATCAGAGAGCTGTAGCACAAGGAAAACTTTTGTCTGTAGAACCCTTGAATACCCTAACCCTTGGGAAGGAAACATAAATAGAACCAACAAGATCTATTGTCATGCTACAGTGTCTTTTGCATTTTGCTTGCGAAATTACTACACAGTTCTTCATGATAAGCATTTGGGCATTTCGTCACTGCAGTATTCTTCAGGTCAGAGTATAACTCTGTAGGAGTAAAAAGAGTATAGTGGTCCCGTCAACACTCTTATTTGGGACCTATTCCATTGGATTCCCCTTTTCTCCCTGATCGTAGTCACACCCTTCATTTTTAATCCTTTTTGTTTCAGTGGACCCGACCCCTTCCCAGTTTCCCTATTTTGTCGCCTATTCCATTATGTTTCCCTTCACGCACTGATCGTCGTGGTACCTATCACTTATAAGTCCTTTTGTTTTTGTGGTCCCACACACCCATTGTTTTTCCTTACATGCACTCCCCCTCTCCAAATGGCCACCACTTGCAACCAAGAACCCCAAACTTCCATCAATCAAGCCCATGTCTCCATCGAACAACTCACATCTCAGATGGATTCTACCCATTCCTGCATTGACAAATTAGAGCACAACTTTAACAACATGGAAGCTAACCTCACAACCCAATTGACCTCCCTCTAGTCTGTTGTCAATCATTTGTTGAACCGCCCTACGGGTCTGTTGTTCCTGAGTTTATGTTTTAAGGCTATAAAACATACCGTCAAGGCATCCGTAAATAATTTAAAGAAAAGATTTTGAAATAAGGAATCAAAGAAAGATCAGAACAGATTCAGTTTCTCAACTGTCTCTGTCTTGCTTCCTGTTGTTCTTGGATGCTAATGTCTCACTCAATAGCAGCCCATGAACGTTCAAGCTCAACCCGGTTAGTTGCTGTCTGTAAAATAGTATTAAATAAATTTAAGACAATGCTGGTTTGATCCTGAAGACAACCTAACGTTAGGTTGTCTGCTACTAGGGACAGTCATGGATGATAAAACTTTATTTGTTTATAAAGGGATTTTAATCAATTTGTTACTTCAGATTTCCAGAGATGAGATCAAGGAAAACAATTTTAAAATCTAAAACAGTAATGTAAACACATTCAAGGCCGTTTCCTGGTTTTGTAACAATTTCGAGAATTATAAACAACAAATAAACACTAGATAGAAATATAAGGCTTTAATCAAGAAAGAATCTTATATTTCAATAGACAGTGATGAAAGAAAAACGAGGTTTCTAACAAGAGTTAAGTATTAAGGAACAAAAGTTTTACAGGTCTTAAAATTAATAAAAGTAATTTCAGAGGAAAAACTGTAAATCATTTGACATCCAAACCAATCCGAAATATAAAACAACAATGTATATAACTTCAAATTGATTTACTTGTTAGAGAAAACATTAAAGGAAGAATTCAACAAAGTATACTAAACAGGGAGAAGACACATAGCTACAAAGTTGCAGGATCCAGAATCTCGTTTGTGATCAATATTCTGCTGTATTTCAAAATTGATATTACAAAAATGGCTCTCTCCGAAATTTCTGAAGCCCTTTCTCAGTCTTTTGAAATTATATTTATACATTTTCATCAAAGTTTCTCGTTGGTGACTAACCAACTTCCTAATATTACGGTTACATAAAAGTAATGTCAACCGTTTACAATTTTCTTTTTAATTTCTAATAATAAAAACATTTAAAAAAAAAGGTTTTAAGCTTGCATTGACGAACTTCATTTTTCTGCATCAACACACTGAACACATTTTCCCAAAAAATTTACTAAGATCCTGGGAGCTTTGGGTATTTCATTTGCTTCAAATGAGAAAAATCTCCTCTGTAATTCGGGCAACCGACTTTCTATCATTCTTTCTGTGAATTTAACAGTTTTCAACTTTAAACTTGAAGTCACCATCCACTTGTTGATCTCTGTGATGTTGATCAATTTGATGTTTGAAATCTCTGCTTTCTTTTGTTCCAACTCTTCTCTAAACTTTAGCTGGTGCTTGGCAATATTGACTTCGCCTAACAATCCAGAACAACCATCTGTTCCGATATTTAATGAATCTTTTTCAAAGAGATCGAAGATTCCTTGGCAATCTTTATTAACTTCTCTTGTGATTCGTTTATATTCGTCCAGTGTTGTTTCCCATACTCTAATCATTATATCCCCTTTAACCTGTTCAGAAATAGATGATTTCTGAGTCTTTCCAATTTCTTCTTTTGATGAGAAAGCCACTGCTTTTTGAAAAGTTGTCCTAGCTGCTTTCGCCTCTCTTTCTTTCTGGAACACATTCTCCAAAGACTTATTTGATTCCTGAAAATAATTCTGGATTACTTCCAGATTCAAGAACACTTTCTGTGGTTCCTCCTCTATTCTTACATATATCTCCGATGCCCGTGTCATGAAATTTTCAAGTTCAACTACCTGGTTAGCAATAGAAATAATCTTATCTTGCAATTTTTTATTTTCTTCTCCCAGCTTTCGAACCTGTTCCTGTGTGACTTGTATTAAGTGTTTTGCCTCATCCAAGTCTTTATTCAATTTCTGGATTTCTTGCATATCCTTTAGTCTAGCTTGTTCTAGACCCTTCTGTATTCCCCAACTAATATTTCTTTCATTTTCTTTTAGTTGGTCTTGCAACTGGATTATTGTTTGGTCCTTTTGTTCAAGCAGAGTTGTTAAATTGCCTACATAATACATGTTTGCTGATGCTATTGCACCCATTGTACCTACTAATTCTGTAGCAAACTCTCCATCCTTGAGTTTCTTTCCATCTATGATAACTCTATGTCTTTTAATCGTTCCTTCTCCTCTTGGATGAATTTCCTGTTTCAAGACTGCTCTTCATTTTTTGCTAAAAAAGTAATCCGATGGGGGGATTTCGTCTCTTGAAATCGGCTCTAGATCACTGACATATAAAACTCCTTCATGAGGGGTTCCAAAAGTCGACTGTAATGGAGTTAAAGAGGTGATAGGGCTACCTAGTTCTGTTGAAGTTGTTCCTCCTATCTTTTCTGGAACATCGTCAAGAATTATTGGATTTGTTTCCAGTCCTTTTCCTTTCTCTGTCCCTGGTTCTTTTGTCTGAGAACCCTCTGTGTTTTGATGAGGTATTTCAGAATCCTTCAACTTATCTTTGTCATTTGCTTTACCCTGAGTATTAGTTTCAAACCCTGGAGGGGTTTGTTTCTCTTCTGGCGATGGGGTCGGAATTTCACCCTGTAAAATCTTAGGTAGACAGCTTTGCCTGTGACTTTGAAAAGATGCAAACCCAGCCTGTGAGTCAGGTGGCAAGGCCTGGACTCTATTCAACACTTCTTCATAAGACTTAACATCTTTAAATATATCATCATAAACATAAACTTCATGTTCATATGCTTTTAAATTACAATGAATGTAATGCCTACTTATTATTTGGTAGGGGTCATATTTTCTGTGCTCAATATTTACTAACTTCACTTCTTCCGATGACTCGGCCTCTACCTTAGAATGGCCTAAATTTGATAAAGGAAATTTCTCGACATGAACAGGGAAAGATGGCCATGCCTTTTTCTGAAGTGCTTTTAATTCCAACCCAATACCACCCTTGGCTAACTGATGAGCTACTTCTCTGCATACCAATCTGTCTGGTAAGAATTACGGGAGTGCATGAGGAGGAATGGAACAACCATAAACCTTAATATAGGAAAAATTTTCCTCGATAAACCAGTCGGTAACTGATTTAAGACTTTCTACGACTGCATCAGAAATGCGAGGGGGTTCGCATCCAAAAAATAATTTGTGCATAGGAATAATGACAAAGTGACAAACATCGTAAAAAACGTCTTTAGCTTTTTCCTCCCAAAGGGCTGAGTGGTATTCATGAATGGGTTCTGGACATGAGATGCTCCAACTCCAATTCATTAATGGAAAGGGGGTCATAAAACATATTGCATCCATAATATATGCAGACATATAAAAAGACACTGGTTGTCCTTTTGACTTAGTTGCTTTGTAATTTAAAATTTCTTGTGTCAGGGTATCCGATAAAATTTTATGCCAGTTAAAACTATTTCTTTCTAAAACTTCCTCTAAGAAGGGTACCCAGTCTGTATGAAAGTGACAGGGATCTTTTTTCCCGAAAAGTTTGCATAACATCATGGCTACATAAACCATATATTCGTTTAAGGAGGCTGTAGCATAAATCCCATGAGTATCAGCCCTAAACTTTGCTTCCGACCTTGTCCATCCTCTAATCATGTCGGGATATGTCTGGTCTACCTCAATACATTCCTTTCTTTGAAATTCAGCTAAAAATTCAACATTAAAGGTGTGTTTATAATTCGGCGAGAGTTTATACATTACTTGAATGTGCTCAGGCCGAAATGAGCCGATGATAGCTCCTTGCTCGTTCTGAATACTCCTTGTTGGGATATCTACCTTATCCAACGCCCAGCCGACCATCTCAGTATATGCCACCAGCCTCGGACACGCAACAACCTTATGAAGTTCAGACTCAGCAATGTCCCGGACATGATTTTCGGAATAAGGGTCTGCATTCTTTAGCTCATCCTCCAGCAATTCAGAGATTTGAGCCCATGATTTGATGGAGTGTATGGCGTGTGGAGTAGTATCAGAGATAATATCATCTTCCTGTATATCTTCGTTTTTCTTCGATGCCTTTTTGGGTGCCATGGCTTCTGTGTTTAATTTGAAACCTGTAGCAGAAAATGGATGAATGAGCTCAGCTTAGAAAGTAAATACAAACGTTCGAACGTTTACTTAGAATATATCTAAAAAAAAACGAGATTTGTACAATTGTCACGAATTTAAAGCTCTTAATGCAAAAGATATTTTCGGAGATATGCATTTAATACCCGTACTTAGGCGCTCTCGGCTTTTCAAATAAAACAATAAACTTGCTTAATTGGAAAACGAAGCATTAATGAACACTTATAGAAAGATTACCTTTAAACCTGTTTTAGAAAGAAGATTTATTAGTGTTAATTACAGATTAAATCTGAAAACATGACTTTTTGGGGTTTCGACAATCTTGATGTCGAAAGGTATGTCGTCAAAAAACCTGATCGCTGAAATTGCGAAATCGTGATATTTTATTTAATATTTAAACATTTTTAGTATGTTGATTAATCGAGATTCGACCTTTTCGAGATTTCGTTAATCGGAATTATAGAAATCGGGATTTCGGGAAACCTAATGACATGAGATGTGCTCTCACGAAATCGCGAATCCTGAAATCGCGAAATCGCGATGCCTGTTTCTTTTAAACATGACTTAACTTATCTTAATTAACTAAGTAATCAAGATTAAGGCCAAAACATAATTAGTTTAGTTTTAATGTGAATTATGAATCGAGATTCTGGAAATCGGGATTTCGGGAAATATGATGACAAGAGACGTGTTCTTACAAAACCGCGAATCTCGAAATCGTGACATAATTATCTTAACTCTTAAATTTTCTTAAAAAAGAATTAATTAATTCGTGTTTTAATTAGGACTTAAACGTATCGGAAAATCGGGGATTGGGGTTTCGTGATTCAATTAGCATCGAACATTTGTTTACAAGAAACCCCGAATCCCGATTTCTTTCACGTTTAAATTTAAAAAAATCGCAAATTTTGAATTACAGCCCGTTTTAAATAATTTTTTAAAGAGCGTTGGAAAACTTATGTTTTTGTAAACTTTTTCCCGTATTTATTCAAAAATAAATGATAAAAAGGCGTCGCGAATTTAGAAATGACGAAATTCTTATTTTAAGAAAGCCGAAACCCGAAAAACACAAAAAATAAAAATCTAAGCCTTAAGGATTAAAGATTTTAAGATCTGTTTCAACAGGGTCCTTCCTCATCATACCAACCTGATGCTGTTGATTCCTCTCAGTCTCCGCATTTTCACTCCAACTCCTTTCATCGTGAACCCCGTCTTCCCCACGTAGAGGTCAATAAATATGATGGCTTTGATCCTACAGGTTGGGTCACTCAAATGGAGCATTATTTTTCTCTGCATGGTATTATTGACGAGTTGTCCAAACTTCGTTATGTTGTCCTCTATATAGATCTTGAACGCTGGCAATGGTGGCAATGGCGAAAAAATTCACATCAGGGGTATATTGCCTGGACTCAATTTGTTGTTGAGCTCTATGCCCTCTTTGATATTGATACCCACTATCTTGGTTGTTTGACTAAGTTGAAACAGTCAGGCACAATGGAAGACTTCATCACTACTTTTGAGCATTTGGCCTTTCGAACAGAGGGCATGCCAGGTGCATTCTTTCGTGAATGCTTTATCAGTGGTCTCAATGATGTAATCTGATCCCAGATTCTCATGTCCCGCTCTCCAACTTGGTTCGAAGCTACTCAACATGCTAAAGAGGCCCAACAAGTTGTTTTTTCCCAGGAAAAAAACCCTCTTTTGTTCCTCGCCCTCGACCCACTAATCCTAACCCTCCTGTCACTCCCCTCAAGGTCCATAAACTAACTAGGGATGAAATGGATGAACGCTAACTGAAGGGTCTTTGCTATAATTGTGATGAAAAATATTTTCCGGGATACAAGTGTAAGGAACAAAAACTATTTATGGCCATTTCCGAAGATGTTCCTGAATAGGATGTGACAGTTCCCCTTGTTGAAGAACCCTCCCTTGCCAATGCCACCCAGGAGCCTGCTGACCCACCTGCAGTTGACCCACTTATTTCCTTGCATGCCCTCACTAGCTTCTCGGCCCCACAAACTCTGAATCTCATTGGCTACATTAAGCACAGGAAGGTCATCATCCTTGTTGATAGTGGTAGCACCCACAATTTTGTTCATCGTCGCATTGCCTAGGAAACCAATTGCTATATTCGTGATGTCAATAATTTTCAAATAATGATAGCCAAAGGTGGGTTCATGAAATGTGGTAGGCGTCGTGAAAATTTATGTCTTCAAATTTGACATTACCAACTGAAAGCTCATATGTTTTCCATTGACATGGGAGGTTGTGACATTGTGCTAGGGGTTGAATGGTTATGCACTTTGGGTCCCATTCTTATGGATTTTAAAGAATTAACCATGCAATTCCAACATGAAGGACAAAGGTATCAATTTCAAGGTCTCACAGTTGGTTCTCCTGAGATCATTAGTTCCCATCGTATGGAAAAGCTCCTCAAGAAAGGCCACTCAGGTATCATTGCTCAACTCCATTCTATTCAAGTCGTTGAGACACCCTCTGTGCATCCTGACCTCCAAGCTATCATTTCCACACATCAAGCTATTTTTTCCACCCCTTAGGGACTTCCTCCTTCTTGTGGTGTTCATTATCATTCCATTCCCCTTGTTCCTGATAGTCTTCCTCCCAATGTTCCCCCTTATTGTCACCCCTTTTCCCAAAAGAATGAAATTGAGAAAATAGTGCAAGGATTGCTCCAAGCGGGTGTTTTCCACCCCAATACCATCCCTTATGTTTCCCCTGTGGTCATGGTACTTAAGAAAGAAGGTACTTGGCGCATGTGTCCTGACTTTCGTGCCCTCAATAAGCTCACCATCAAGGACAAGTTCCCCATTCCTGTCATTGATGATCTCTTGGATGAGCTAAGTGGTGCTCAATACTTCACTAAACTTGATATGCATTCTGGCTACCACCAGATACGTATGCAAGAAGCGGACATACCCAAGATTGCCTTTCGAACTCACGAGGGTCACTATGAGTTTTTGGTTGTGCCCTTTGGCCTGTGTAATTCCCCCTCCACCTTCCAAAGCCTCATGAATCATGTCTTTCGTCCTTTTCTCCGTCATTTTGTCTTAGTTTTCTTTGATGATATTCTCATCTATAGTAAAACTTGGCAATCTCATCTTTCCCATGATCAAATTCTCCATCTACTCTCGCAGCACCAACTTTTCCTCAAACACTCTAAATGTGCCTTTGGAGCCTCAGAAGTAGAGTACTTGGGTCATATTGTTGGAAAGGTTGGTGTTCGGGTGGATCCTAAAAAGATTGAAGCAATGCAGGATCAGACTTGCCCCAAGACTATCAAGAACTTGTGTGGTTTTTTGGGTTTAATCGGCAATTATCGCAAGTTTGTTCGGAATTATGGGAAGATTGTGGCCCCTCTCATTGCTCTCCTTAAAAAGAATTCTTCCACTTGGACTCTAGTAGAAAATCAGGCTTTTCAAGCTTTGAAGGCAACTATGTGTACTACTCCGGTCTTGGCCCTTCTTGATTTCTCAAAAACCTTTGTCCTTGAATGTAATGCCTCAGGCAAAGGAATTGGAGTTGTCCTTATGCAAGAAGGGAGACCTTTGGCCTTTACTAGCGAACAATTGTTCGAACGCCATTTCGGCCAATCAATCTATGAAAAGGAAATGTTGGCTATTTTGCATGCAGTGGATCTCTAACACCCTTATCTCCTGGGGCAACGCTTCCAAATTAAGACAGATCATCAAAGCCTCAAGTGTTTTCTGGAGCAACAACCTTCTTCCCCAGAGCAAAAAAAATGGGTAACTAAGCTCTTTGGTTATGATTATGAGATCATTTACAAGAAAGGAAAAGAAAATGTGGTTTCTGATGCTCTTTCTCGAAAATATGAAGATGAAGGGTCCCTTTTTTCCCTCTCCTTCATTGTACTAGATTGGCCCCAAGATGTGCACCAAGAATGGCTACATGATCCTAAAATATCTCATATGATCCAACAATTGAAATCCAACTCTTTAGTTTCCCCAAGGTACTCTTGGCATAACGATGAACTTCATTACAAAGTTCGTTTGTATTTAAGTCAACAATCACAACTTAAATCCCCGGTGATTTCTAAGCTTAATGCTACTCCCACAACTGGGCATTTAGGGTTTACCAAAACCTATGATCGGGTCAAACGTTTTTTTTTCTGGGATGGTATGAAAAAGAGTGTTCACACTTTTGTAGTAGAATGTGATGTTTGTTAATGCAACAAAGGCGAAACCGTCAAACCTCATGGAACACTCCAATCACTTCCTATTCCACCCACTATTTGGAGGGACATCTCTATGGATTTTATTGTGGGATTACCTAAATTAGGAAATAAGTCCGTCATCATGGTGGTTGTGGATCGTTTTTCCAATTATGCTCATTTTTGTGCTCTTCAAAACCTATTTACCGCATCAACTGTGTCTCAACTTTTCATGGATCATATCTTCAAGCTTCATGGCATGCCTCATTATATTGTTTCTTATTGAGATCCAACTTTCACCAGCAATTTTTGGAAAGAACTGTTCAGACTCCAGGGAACCCAATTGCATCTCAACACCGCCTATCATCCCCAGACTGGTGGTCAAACTGAAGTCGTCAATAAGTGTTTGGAGACTTATTTGAGTTGTTTTTCCTCTGAAAGGTAAAATCAATGGGCTAAATGGTGGTACAACACTTCTTACCATACAACTACTTGCTGTTAATGTTTAAGCCATTATTATAGTTGTTTGCATTTCATTAGATAACAATAGCATAATCCAAGATCACTGAGAAATGCACAATCACAAGAGACACAACGTTTATCCTGGGAAACCCTCTAGGGGAAGAAAACCTAGCAAAAATTCCTTAATATAGATAGCCAATACAATGCCAAGAGATCTCTTAAACTAAGACAGAAAGTCCTGTCCCAGATATGTGCCACTCTTTCTCTCTTTCTTCTCCAACAACAGATCCGAAACTTGTCTCTCAATGAGAAAGTTAGTTGTGTGTTTAAGTGAGGCGCTAGCCTCCTTATTTATATTAGACTGGCACGTGTGAAGTGTCTCTTCACTGGCAGGGCCGACTTCTCCCACTGGGTGGTTATAACCACCTTAATTACATTATGGGGCCTCTTTAATATCTGCTGGGGCCGACTTCTTATTCTGCCTATTATAATTAACATTTGACCAATCCGCAAAAGGGGATTTGGTCCTATTACAATAGCCGACAAGATCAATCCACAATGGGGATTGATTCGATGAATAATATATCAAATAATAATAAGAATACTCTTTGCAGTTACATTATTTCAACACTCCCCCTTAACAAGAAGGGTATTCTTCAGCAACATCATGCGAGAGAGAGAGAGAGGACAACATCATCAACAACATCAAGTGGGTGAGAGGACAACATCATCAATATCATCTTGGAACACTGACTGGCGTATCTATAAATCATTGGAAGTTTTCTTCATCGGCAACATCGTCATTCTCAAAGGAATGCCATCATCATCTGCGTGAATACATATTAGTATTAAAACTGATACATCATCATCATCACAGCACGAGGCTGGCTCATCATAATACAGGATTGGCTTTATGTCACAGTTGTTAAGTTGGAAGCTCAGTACTCGTCTCATCTCAATGTCTTGCTTTACGTCACAACACTCAAGCTGGAAGCAAGATACTAGACTGGCTTTACGTCACAACTATCAAGTTGAAAGCACAGTACTAATCTCATCTCATCGTCTTGCTTTACGTCACAACACTCAAGCTAGAAGCAAGATACTCGTCCTGCTTTACGTCACAACCATCAGGTCGGAAGCAGGATAGTAGATTGGCTTTACGTCACAACTATCCAGCTGGAAGCTCAGTGTTAGTCCCATCATATCATCTTGCTTTACGTCACAATCATCAGGTCAGAAGCAAGGTACACATCCTGTTTTACATCACAACCATCAGGTCGGAAGCAGGGAACTAGACTTGCTTTATGTCGCAGCTATACAGTCGGAAGCATAGTACTAGTCACACATCATCTTGCTTTACGTCACAACCATCAGGTCGAAAGCAAGGTACTTGTCTTATCTTGCTTTACATCTGACAACTAGGTCAGAAGCAAGGAACATTTCATCTTGCTTTATGTTTGACAACTAGGTCAGAAGCAAGGAACACAACAACTACTCCCCCTTTCGAGGAAGGTCCTTTCAGACTATGCCAAGCTTATCTCGGAAGTACTCAAACTTCACACGAGATAGGGGCTTGGTCAACACGTCAGCAACATGTTCATCCATGGTAATGTATTGGAGATTTTAAGGCTCCTCTCTGCACCATGTCACGAATGTAATGATATCGGATCTCATGTGTTTCGACTTGTCGTGGAATACATGATTCTCTGTCATCTTTATGCAGCTCTGGTTGTCACATAGGATCAAGGTTGCTCTCCTCTGTAAGTCAAATAGGTCTGTCAACAACTTTCGAAGCCATATAGCTTTGCAGCTGGCAGAACATGCAACAATGTATTCTGCTTCCGCTCTGCTGAGAGCAATGCTAGATTGCTTCCTACTCTGCCACGAGATCATAGCTGATCCCAAACTGAAACAACATCTTGAAGTGCTTTTCCTATCAGAAACACTTCCTACCCAATCTGCATCAGTGTATCCACTCAATGTGAAATCATGATCTCCATCATCGCTGATACCACAATCTATTGTACCCTTATGGTACCTCATCACATGTTTTGCAGCCACTAAGTGAACATGTATGGGTTCTACCAGAAATTGACTCAAGGTGTTCACGGCAAAATAAATGTCTGGTTTGGTGTTCGTCAGATACATCAACAATCCAATAATCTGTTTGTACAGTGTGGCATCAATCAATTCTGACGAAATGTTGACCAACAACTTCAACTTCGCTTCCATGGGTGTATTCATGGGCTTGCATTCCAACATGTCGAATCTCTTCACGATTTCGATCGTGTACTTCCCTTGGTTAAGGAAGATCCTCTCAGGACTCTGCCATACCTCAAGACCAAAGAAATAATGCATTAGGCCAAGGTCTTTCATTTCAAACTCCGAGACAAGTCTCTTTTTACATTCAGTGATGAGATTTTTTTCTCCAGTTAAGAATAAGTCATCCACATATAACAGTAAGATTACTGGCTCATTGTTCATGATTTTGAAGTAGAGGTTAGAGTCTGCTTTACTCTTGGTAAAGACTAAGCTTGTCAAGAAACTGTCTATACGGCCATACCAAGCTCTAGGAGCTTGCCTCAGTCCGTATAAGGCTTTCTTCAATCTGTAGACATGAGACTTCTTGTCTTCAACCTCAAATCCTTGAGGTTGCTCTATATACACTTCCTCTTCGATGACACCGTTTAGGAAAGCTGTCTTCACGTCCATCTGGTGCAGCTTCCACTTCATCTTAGCTGCAAGAGCTATGATGGTTCTGATCGAAGTGTATCTGGCCACATGAGCCAATGTCTCTTCATAGTCAATGCCTTCCTTATGGGAAAAGCCACGAGCGACAAATCTTGCTTTATACTTCTCAATACTTCCATCAGCAGCATGTTTTTTTTTTGAAGAGCCATCTGGAGGATACCACATCTTTATTCTTCGGTCTGGAAACTATTTCCCATACTTCGTTCTTCATTATGGATTGACATTCCTCTGTCATGGCATCTGTCCATTCTTTTCTCTGAATGGCTTCTTCAAAGCAGGTAGGCTCCTCTTCTAGGAGATCACACATCAAAGCCGTGTAACTGGAGAATGGCTTTGGTCTTTTCATCTGTCTCATAGTTCCTTGGGGAACACCGTACTTCTCTCCATCTTGAATAAGCTCTCTAGCCCAAGGTGGCTTTCTTTTATGGAGGATTGTCATTTGAGGATGTTCTTGCACTTCTACTATATCATGGTCTTCTAGAAGTTCCTCATCAGGGGAAGTTACGACTTCCCTCACTAGTTCTGCAGCTCTGGGAACCTCCCTCATTGTAGTATTGGGGATTACGGGTTCCTCTTCATATACCTCTTCAAGCTGGCATAGTTTAGATTTCTTGAGCACTGCATCTTCATCAAAGGTCACATCCCTGGTGATCTCAATGTGATGTTGACCTAGTATATAGATTCTGAAGGCCTTGGAGACCCCACAGTATCCCACAAATATTCATTTCTTTCCTGAAGGGTCCAACTTGTTTATCTTTTCTTTAGGTATATGAATAAACATTGGACATCCAAATATTTTGAGATGGCTTACCTCTGGCTTCTTTCTGGTGAACATCTCTTCCGGTGTCTTGAGCCCAAGTGCACTATGGGACAATCGGTTCTGCACATATACAGCTGCCATTTCTGCTTCTGCCCATAAGCACATAGGAAGATCTTGATCACGGATCATAGTCTTCACAACTTCCAGTATGGTTCTGTTCTTTCGTTCAACTACACCGTTTTTTGGGGGATTATAGGGAGTAGTGAGTTCCCTCTTGATCCCAACATCTTTGCAGAAATTCACAAACTCTTTTGAGGTATATTCACCTCCATTATCTGACCTGAGTATCTTAATCTTCCTTACAGAAAGATTCTCTATCAAGGCTTTGAATTCCTTGAACTTGTTGAACACTTCAAATATATCCAGGTCTTACAAGAATAATCATCAATGAATGATACATAGTATGCATACCCACTAATGGAGGACGATGGCATTGGGCCACATACGTTTGAATGAATGAGTTCTAGGACTCCTTTTGCCTTGCTGTCCCTCTTCGGAAACAGGTTCTTGATGTTCTTCCCTTATGCACATCCTTTGCATACGCCTTCATGGTCACCTTTGAGTTCTGGTAAACCTGTGACCGCTTTGCATATGTATGGTAGTGCCTTGTAGTTGATGTGAGCTAATCTTCTATGCCAAGATTCTTCAATGGCGTGGGTCATGGCAGCTTCTGAGTGACCCTTTAGCTTATGCAAGCCACCTTCTTCTCTTCCAATGATGATTGCTTCATTTATGGTCTCTCCTTTAGCACGTTTCCTTCTGCAACCTTCACTATAGCTTCCTTAGGGTTATTACATGTGACCTAGAGCAAGGTCAACAAAATAGAAAGCAAGAATAATATCCTTCTGATAATATAAAACAATAGCACGAACAATCATCATAGTAGCTCCTTTAGAGCTATCACTTATAATTTATCTGAAGTAAATATTAAAGGTAAGGAATACAATACGAAATGAGGTCAGCACTCTCATAGTGTTGTGACCAAGCATTCTTCCATGGCAATCTGGTACTAACACACGAGGTTTCTCCTAAAGGAGGTGTTAGTTGTATCAAGCAAAGCATATACCTCTATATGCTCACATGCTATCAGGTATAATACTTTACAAAGACTGCTATCTCAACTATAGTCATCAACTTGTCATGTGTACCTTTGAATCTTATCAACTTGATTTAATCAAACCTGGAGCCTTGTCTTCAGGAATGAGTGCTTGCTTTTCTTCCAAGTCTCCTTCACTCAAGATGACGAGTGCTTTCTTCAA
>JASDQU011103008.1:0-17571 GCA_032191745.1 Picea mariana
AAATGGTATAAATAAATATCATTATACATTCATTTGATACAAGTCGAATTTCAGAGGGAAGAAGAAGTAAAAGAAGGCCGGATTTCAAGGGAGGATGAAGTCTTTTGGTGATGTGTTCTAAGGTGTTCTGGGTAAAACAATCATAAATTTTTCATACAGACTCCAAATGCAGTGGGACCACTTCCATTGGAAAGAGTACGGACTGTAGTTTCGTGTGTGCAAGTTTCAGAATCAGATGTTAAATATTGAGTGTGGGGCATGCTGTACAAGTTGGGTCTTCTGAACAGACCAGAATTGAATAAAGTCTACCATTCTTTCTATAACCTCTTTTTGGGGAGGATTCAAGGAGTGAAAATTAGAGGAGTTTCAGAGAATACATTGAGTAACATTATATATAGGATCATAGTACTCCAAGAATTGAATAATTGCAGAAATTGAAGAAGTCTCAGAAATAATTATCAGGTTCTATGTGATGATTGGTTGATGGTGATGATTTAATGTAAAGTTTTATTATCTCTCATATATTATTGGGTGGAAGGAAGGGGCAAGGATAGAGAGTTAAAATCTCTCTTGATATTGGAGGATTGTATCTTCTTCTTGGAGGCTTATCCCTCCCTTTACATTTGGAAGCTATAGCTACCTTTGGAAGTCATTACTTCCCTTGAACAAAAACTATTGATTATTTCTCATATATTGTGCATGGTGTATTGTGGTGTATTGGTGTAACTCTTATACTATTGTTCATTGCTCATTGGATATAATTGAATGGTTTAAGTATAAGTTGAAAAAGGTTTTTAAATTGTACTGGATACTAATTCACCCCCCTCTCAGTATCAATAGTCTTCAGTAGCAGAAGCAGTGGAAAATGCGCGTTACACGGAGGAACACATGAAATTGAATGGACCCATAGGACATTTCCCAGGAGAGGGGGCTCAAGGCCACCTCCATATGGTAACAGAGTCACACCAAGGATAGTAACTGCAGGGATTTCATTGGAAGTGAGTGCAACATCTCGTTCATCACCAACGACGCAGATAGGTCCATGGCCATCTCAAGGAATAGCTAGTAGGGGCAGGGGTTCCAGGGGAAGGAACTCATTTAAGAGACAATCTCATAATAGTGCATAGGTTCAAACCCATGTTACCTGTTAGGGATGTGGAGGACCCCATTACTAGCGTGATTGCCTAGATTTACAATCAGGATTCATGCATAGAGAAGGGAAGGCCCCGATGGGAAGAGAAAGTAGTAGCCACCATATTTACGCAGCGGTTAATAATCGCCAGGCCGAACATCAATCCACGGTGGTGGATTCATCAGGTACGCTAAATCATATCAATGTTAAGATTTTATTTGATTCTGGTGCGATAGATAGTTTCATTTCACCATTTTCATTAGAAAGAAGTGGGTTGGTAGCCTACGAGCACGATGACTTTAAACAAGTCGAGATGGCTTCGGGGGGAAAACAAGCGGTAGGACCTAGTGTTGATAATTGTATAGTAAACCTGGGAGTGTGTACTACTAGGTTGAAGGTATACGTCACTTCTCTCAGAGCATACGACCTAATTATTGGAATGGATTGGTTAGAAGCTCATCGAGCTTTGGTATATTTTTTTGCAAAAAGGGTGCTCTATGTAGATGACGAAGGAAGGCCAGTAGAGATCCAGGGTGTATGGAGAAAAGTGTCATTACACTTTATCTCAACTATGAAGGTTAAACGATGCTTGAGGCAAGGGTGTCGACTATATGTAGTGGAAGCATTGAATGAAAGGAAGGGACCCTCATTAGATCAGTACCCAGTATTGTCAGAATTTAAGGATGTTTTTCCGAACGTGTTACCAAGGTTACCTCCTGAGAGGGAGCTTGATTTTACTATTGAGCTAAAAGCTAGTGCATAACCAATTTCCAAGACCCCGTATCAGATGATAGCGCAAAAACTTTGTGAGTTGCAAATACAATTGAAGGAGTTGTTAGAATTAGGGCTAATAAGGCCCAGTGTCTCACCTTGGGGTGCACCAGTAATTTTTGTAAAGAAGAAGGATGGATCCTTATGACTGTGTATAGACTACAGGGACTTGAATCGTGATACAGTGAAAAATAGGTACCCAATGCTGCGAATAGATGACCTCTTCGATCAGATGAAAGGAGCAACGGTATTCTCAAAGATCAATTTGCGATCAGGGTATCATCCGTTAAGGATTAAGGAAGGCGATATCCCAAAAACTGCCTTTCGAACTCGGTTTGGACATTACGAGTTTGTCGTAGTACCTTTAGGATTGACCAATGCACCAACAGTATTCATGAGCCTCATGAACGACGTATTCCGGAAGTACTTAGACCATTTTGTACAAGTCTTTCTAGATGACATCCTCATCTATTCCAAGAATGAAAGAGAACATGAGGAACACCTACGAGTAGTGTTGTCCTGCCTTAGAGAGAAAAGATTGTATGGGAAGTTGTCAAAGCGTTCCTTCTTCCAGAAAGAAATTCATTATTTAGGTCATATCATTTTCGGCGAAGGAATCTTTACGGACCCAGAAAAGGTAAAGTCCATTATGGAGTGGCCAGTGCTGAAAAATGCCCATGAGGTGAGAAACTTCATGGGGCTAGCAGGTTATTATCAGATATTTGTGGAAGGATTCTCCAAAATAGCAAAACCCATCACTAATTTGCAACACAAAGGGGTCAGGTATGAATGGACAGAAGAATGTGATAGTGCATTCATTGAGCTCAAGAGGTTACTAACTAGTGCACCAATTCTACGAGTGCCGGATATGGAAAATGACTTCACAGTCTGCACGGACACCTCAAAGCAAGGGTTGGGGGCCGTGCTAATGCAGGATGGAGGAGTGATAGCTTATGCGTCAAGGAAGTTGAAGAAACACAAAGAGCTATACGTGAATCATGATTTAGAGTTGGCAGCTGTAATGCTAGCTCTGAAACTTTGGAGGCACTATCTTGTTGGGTGAAACTTTGAGCTTAAAATGAACCATCAAAGTTTAAAACATCTCTTCACTCAAAGAGATCTGAATTCCAGGAAAATGCGATGGAGTGAGTTTATGATTGAGTATGATTTTTGTATTTTGTACATCAAGGGGAAGGAAAATGTGGTCGCAGATGCCTTGACCAGGAGACCACGTTTCTTCTCCTTAATACCCTTAAAAGTCAATCCGAGGGAACATGTGTTGATGCAACTCCAAGGAGATAGTTGGTATTTAGAGGTTACTTCAAACCTCCAGAGAGGGAGACAGTTAGATCCAAAGTATGAAGGATATAGTCTGGAAGCAGACAGACTGTTAAGATATCGGGGAAGGATGTACATCCCTGAAAGTGGGGATATTCAAAGCATCATATTGAAGGAATCCCATAGAGCACTTTATTGTGCGCATCCAGGTGTGAATAAGATGTATGCAGACATGAGGAAGCTCTTCTTCTGGGTAGGCATGAAGTGCAATGTAGTCCATTTCGTCGCCAAGTGCCTAGAGTGTCAACAAGTGAAAGCTGACCACCATCACCCAGCAGGCCTCCTACAACCACATGATGTTCCTATGTCCAAGTGGGAAGTCATTTCTATGGATTTTGTTGTGGGGTTGCCGCTCACATCTCATAGACACAATGCTATTCTTGTGATAGTGGATAAGTTAACCAAGAGTGCTCATTTTATTCCTGTTAGAGACACTTACGATGTCACTGATGTGACATGTGTGTTTGTAAGAGAGGTTATCCATTTGCACGGGATACCTAAGAAGATCATTTCAGATAGGGACTCCAGATTCANTCATGGATAATCAAACCCAGTGGGAGAAGTACCTACCTTTGGTAGAGTTTGCCTACAATAATAGTTTTCATAGCTCCATCGGAATGCCGCCCTATGAAGATTTGTATGGAAGGCCATGAAAAATTCCATTGAGTTGGGATAGAATAGAATACCAAGTAACAGTGGGGCCAGAATTGATTCAAGAAATGGAGGAACAGGTGATTCAGATTAGGCAGAGACTAAAGGAAGCACAGGATAGGCAGAAAAGTTATGCGGATGCACACATGACAGACCGAAGTTATGAAGTGGGAGACTAGGTTTTCATTCATATCAGGCATAATAAGAGTACCATACGGTTCGAGAAGGGGAAAAACTTGTCACCTCAATTTATAGGACCGTTTAGAATCCAAGAGAAAATTGGACCCATTGCCTATTGTCTCGTACTACCACCCCACTTGCATAAAACTCATAATGTTTTTCATGTATCTGTTTTACGTCATTATGTTGGTGATGAATCACATAAACTAAATTGGAAGGAATTGCAGGTATCGGATGTGGGAACCCTCACGGTAGAACTATTATGCATATTGGATCGTAGAGTCTGACAACTCAGGAACCATCTGGTAGACCAAGTTAAGGTCCAATGGGACAAGTATAGTCCAGGATCTGCTACTTGGGAAGACGCCGAGACACTACGATGAGACTATCCCTCACTTTTTTGACCACCTCGAGAATATGTTTCTCGAAGGTTGGGTGTATGTAACACCACCTTTTGACTTAGACACCCCGGATTACCTGAGGCCTACTTATATTGTTTTCTATTCACAGTGGAACTATTAAATGATACACTCAAACTTTAAAATGTATGAACTTTTATGAATGTTTAAATGTTATTGATTATGATGTATATAATGCGATCTTCTATGTGAATGTAAGTTTTATGAATGTTTAAATGTTATTGATGATGATGTATGTAATGCAATCTACTATGTGAATGTAAATTTTACGAATGTTTAAGTGTTATTGATGATGATGTATATGATGCGACATATTGTGAGAATGTGAATTTTACGAATGTTTAAATGTTATTGATGATGATGTATATGATGCGACATATTGTGAGAATGTGAATTTTATGAATGTTTAAATGCTATTAGAATGATGTTGGATATGATGCAATCTATTTTGGTAAATGATAATCTTATGAATGGGTGTTGAAATTGAATTATGGGATATTATGAGATCTATTTCTATCTTGAAAACTTTGATGTTAAGTTGTTGGTACACAGATACCAAATTGAAATGATGATTACATGCAATTACATGATGATAATGCGTAGAAACGTATGAGTTTGTGTTACAGACTAGTCTGCAGGTTATGGGCTATGAAATAGCCAAGGAATAATGATGATGAAAGTGGATATCATGACCACTAGCCGAGAAACATTATGGTACGAATATTTGTATGTGAAATTATATTGGTCTGGATAGATTGCTATGATATGTGGACCAGTGCAGGATTTCAGGTGATGAGACTGCCCAAAACCGAATAAATGATGACAAAAATCCTAGCAACACAGTGCCACTGTATATTCCATTATAGGGTGTGGACCCTAGTTATGATTAGGAGGGGTGGAGGCATTTCCCATCATGTATCCTTTGAAACCTGAAGTCATGGGAGGACGGTGTTAGTTCATTCTCCCCAAGACATGTGATGATGACTGTCAGTTGCCTGCTGGGGAAGCTTGGTCGAGATAGTGACACTTTCACTTACGNATTTCAGGTGATGAGACTGCCCAAAACCGAATAAATGATGACAAAAATCCTAGCAACACAGTGCCACTGTATATTCCATTATAGGGTGTGGACCCTAGTTATGATTAGGAGGGGTGGAGGCATTTCCCATCATGTATCCTTTGAAACCTAAAGTCATGGGAGGACGGTGTTAGTTCATTCTCCCCAAGACATGTGATGATGACTGTCAGTTGCCTGCTGGGGAAGCTTGGTCGAGATAGTGACACTTTCACTTACGGGTTCTATTTGGAGTTAGGTCAATATAGTTGACGCTACAAGATAGTCCAACAGAGGAAGGATAGGAATGGAGATGGAAGTAGGTTAGGGAGGAAGGATGAGTAGAAATAGTTACGATGAGATGGAAGTAGGTTAGTAGGAAGGATTTTTGGGTTGTGGGATATTTTTCTAGTGGGAGGAGTTGGATTTTGGGGGTTTTTGGTGAATTAGAAGCAGGGGGCACCGGTTTGCTGGGGGTTTTGGGCATGGGGGATAGGATATCCTTATGGTATCCTGGAGCTAGGGAGTCGGATAGGCTGCTCCTAGCTGACAGGGAGGAAAAATCAGTTTTGGACAGTGTTTGGCACAATTTCAACTTCAACATTGGACCAACAGAGATCGGGGTTAGCATCAGGAAGAGGTAATTTATTTTATGTATTATAAGGAATATGCAGTGTTATGTTGTCATTTGTAAGTGAATTAGGATCTGTTCATAAATTTTAATTAAACTGAATGGATATATGCTGGTTATGATGTTATGAAATGTTTAGGATAGTACTTAAAATAAAATTAAATCTTTTTCTGGTTTTATAAGGCTCTGTGGAGAAGAACCTTACACATCCTGGCTCACCACTTTTTTTGCCTTGCCTATCATGGCAATGCAGCCATCTACCTCAAACATGTAGAGATTCTTAACTCGAATCCCTATCTTCTTGACTTTACCCGTTTCTTTATGTTGCAGGTAGGATTTTCCACTGCTAAAAACAAAATCATAGCCTCTGTCCTCCAACATTGTGACTGAGACCAAGTTTTTCTTCAGACTTGGAACATGCATAACATTTTTCAATTGAAATGGTTTACCTAACTCCCTATGAAAGGTAATGGTGCCAATACCAGTTGCATTGTATCATCCATCATCGCCCATCTCTATATGCATTATGAGATCTTTCTCCTCCAAGTCAATGAAATACTCTTTATCTCCCATCATGTGGAAAGAAGCGCCACTATCCAAATACCACACTGATCCCGATGCACTTGAAGCCATGCATGTGATCAAAGCGAAGTCAAGTTCAAATTGTGAGACAAGAGCCTCACCAATTGCAGCTCCAACAACTTTCTTGTTCTTCCTCTTCTGTGGACAGTTAGTAGCGAGATGCCCATGTTCGTGATAGTGAAAACACTTCACTTTGGACAAATCCAGCTTCTTGAATTTAGACTCAGATTTTGAATGGAATTTCTTCCCTTTCCCTTTCCTTTCCTTGGTAGTCAAAGAAAAATCCTCTTCATCATCACACTTTGATGAAGATCCATCTCTGGTGTTCCACCTGAACTCCTCTTGCACTAGATCCAATCATAGTCGTTCCCAATCCGACAATTTTTCCCTTCCATTGATAGAGTCTTGATAACTGTGCCAACTCTTGGGAAGTCCTAGGAGCACCAAGCTCACCAAATCATCAGCAATGACTGTTATTCCCACACTTCCAATCTCATCTTGACATTGGACAAACTTCGTGAGATATTTTGGAATGGTGTCACCCTTCTCCATCTTGATCTTCCTGAGTTTATCTTTGAGCACCAATTTCCTATGGTTTCTACTGTTTTGGAACAGATCCATCAAAAACTTCCACATTGCATGTGGTGTGGTTTTCCCATGGAGACTTGAGACAATGTGGTCTCGTACTCCCTCCAAAAAAATCCTCCTTGCCTTCGCCACTTTCTTTTTCCATGCATCAAGATTTGCAGGGTCTGTCGCATCCGGCTTAGGAACATATCTATCAATGTAATCCTTCAAGCCATTGTCTTCGAGTACTGCTTCCATCCTGTCCTTCCAAGCAATGTAGTTCGAGCTACCCTCGAGTGCATACTCCAACCTCAAGCCATTAAAAGACATTTCAATCTTGAATCAACTGTCCCACCAAGAAAATCTTGCAAATTTGAATTTTATCCAACCACAAAAATCAACTGCTGCCTTCCCTCTTTCCCTGGGAGGTTCACACCCCACCTGGGAGTAGCCTAAGGGAAGTTCGCATCCTCCTTGTGTATAGCCTGTGAACTTGACTGGGAATTTCACACTGTAATGCACAGTAGGGTGAGGGAGGTTCGCACCTCTCCCTTGATCAACCTACGAGAATTCTCAAGGAAGTTCACACCTCTCCTTTGACTAGGGTGAGAGAATTCCTACTTTGAGAATTCTGCGTAGTCTACAGTACTAAAGTTCACACCCTGCTAGAGACGGGACCTGCAAAAATAAAATTATGTTCGCACCTCACTTCCTTAGCTCTGTGGCCTCTGTAGCTTTGATACCATGTAGAAATTTCAATACAAATTAAGTATTTCCTACGATTCTCCTGATCTAAAAATTATATGCCACTGTTAAATACATAATTGCCTCTACTATTATTCTTGTGGAAAATTAAACCACGATCATAACCACAATCACAAAGTGAAATATCAAGAACACATAACACAAAAGTTTTTCCGGGAAAGCATAAAGCTAAAAACTCCACTATCATATATTATGTATATCATGAATCATGAAACAATCTCATACAAAACTCTAATCCAGGAGTTCTCAGTACAATAAAATTGTCTCACATTGTCATACACAAATCAACAAATACATGTGCCAATTCCTGTGTCCAGACAACTTGCCTCCTCTGCACAAATCCTTGCAATTAGAATTCTCACAACTGAATTTAAATTGCCTAGTTTGCACACGCTCATAAGCATATCCACTACATGTGTGATCAAATCACAATTTATAGCTAAAATGTCCCTTTCACCTATTATCTCAAATGGGTCTCCACTGGATCTGACATGCATGTAGTTAACTATGGTGAATCTTCAGTTTCATGTGAGTTCACTAATTTACTGAACTCTCACTAGTGCAAGTTTAGTTACAACTAGTACAACTGATCTTAACTCACTTAACTACACTTATAGTTCTGTTAAAAATCCAACTCACTCAGTTATGAATGAAATAATAGATTAATATTTATGGTCCAATTTATTTAAGGGAAAAGTAAATTAGACACATGTTTCTTATTGACTTTTCAACAGCTTCCTCGAAAAATCCCCGATGATGAAAACACGTCGGGGATTGGGAATATCCTTTAGCGTGGCCATAATGCTTGTTGATATCCCTTTAGGTTTTCCCTGATTCTGATAAGTGCATCAGGTATTGACTATCGACAATATATTTTCTTTCTTTGTTAATGTCTATTCCCCTCATCTTTTACCAATGCCGAAGGGGAATCGACTATCGACAATATCCTTATGCAAGACTTTGACGCAAAAAAAAAATTCCTTTTTCTGATACTAATGGAGATTGACGCTCGCTAACTGAGGTTTCCCGAGTGGTTCTTTTCCTTCTTTGAATTCCTTTCGATGTCGAATTTGAGTGTGTTAGGTGATGTGTTTTGGCTGTTGATTCTTTATTCAGGTGATAAGGCCTTTTAAGTTACGGGGTTTCATAAGTTCAAACAAACCTGAATAACTGATGAGAGTCATGATAATAAGTAAAGTCAAAACATTTCTCAACATGAACTAAAATTAGACAGTGCAAAGATCAAGTGGTACCCAAAAATTAAAAAAAAGTTGACATAGGCTTTTTAGGGTGTGTTGAGTGCTCAACAAATGGATATTTACTGGATGAAAGCAAAATCTTTGTTCCTACCTCAGGCTTGACTAATGCCAAAGTTGGTTAAGAACTTAATTGGTTTTTTATTAGAGCCTCTTTTGTCCTTGCATTTGAAATTCCCTGGTTGGTGCGTTTGGGCCTGCTTGTGGGTTTTTCAACCTTTATTCCACCTTTGTTTCCTGTAACCCTGACCCACGCCCCCTTTGACAAGAGTCTAGTAAAGCATTCACTGGAACTAGGCCTTTTAGTTACCCTTATTCACTTTCTACGGTGTTTCTCCACTTCCAGCAAGCGTCCATAGCCCCGACAGAGTCACCCCGACATCACAGACCTTGCTCCGCTGCCAGCGAGCGTCCATAGCCCTGACAGAGTTATATATATACCTTCTCCTACTGTGTGCTCATTTGATATAGTTGATTTTATTTCAACAGAATGCCTTGAGCGAGTGGGAGAAGAGGAAGCCTGTTATTTTCAAAATGAGATGGTTAAGGTGAAATATTTCTAGCTCTGTCTCTGAGGTACATATAGTCCTTTCCAACTTATCATCTTTCCCTTAAGGTTTTACCAGACCACCCGACATACACTTCATCACTTTTCCAAGGTTATTCATCTGCGCAGGTTAGGTAGAGATCCCCTTAGAACAACCATAGGTCCCTTCCACGCTTCTTGTGTTGTGTGTGAGAGACGAGTTAGGAAGAGAGTTCGTCATATCACATGAATTAAGGTCAACCATTTTATTTCTAAACACAATCTTCAAAAGCACATAAGTACAATAGCAAAAGACAAAACAAAAATGCATTCTTAAAATAAACATTGTGAAAACATGAACACACAAATATTTTTTTTTTAATGGAAATATTGTTTTAGGGCTTGGCCATTCATCGGGAGGGAGTCAGGTCCCCCCTTCATATTCTGCAGCTGATACGTGCCTACCCCAATATTCTCGACCACTTGGAAAGGTCCGAGCCACAAATTTTGGAACTTAGAATGTTTTCCTTTAGGTTCATTTGTTGTGTCCCATTTTAGGACTAAGTATCCCACTTCAAAATTGTTTTCTTTAGCCTTATTCTTATCAATCCACATTTTAACTATCTGTTGATGAGCTATGAACTTTGATTTTTCTTTCTCCCTTTCTTCTTCCATCATGAGGAGAGTATCAATTCTTTGTTGTATGACTGATGAGGGTTGTCCTCTCGAATCTTGAGCAAGTTGAAGATATGGAATATAGAGCCCTTTCGAGAGAATGGATTCCTGTCCGTACACTAGAAAGTACAGGGAATTCCCTATGGCTTCCTTACATGTAACTCTATCGGCTCATAAAGCATTATGAAGTGAACTATGCCAATTCCTCTGGTTGTCTACAACTATTTTCTTTGATATCCTCACTAGTTTCTTATTAGTTTATTCGGCCATGCCATTCCCCTGTGGATAGTAGTTTGCAGAGTATTTGATTATGATTCCTTTGTCTAGGGAAAAATCTTTTAATAAGGTGGAATAAAAGTAAGATGCATTATAAAAAACAAGGACAGAAGGCACATCGAACCTCATGATTATCTGTTGTTCAATGAATTTGATCACCACCTTTTCATTTACATGGGTTAGAGGGATGGCCTCTGCCCATTTCGTGAAATAATTTGTGGGGATTAGTATGTATCTATGTTGTTTTGAATAACTCGGTGTAATTTCTCCTATGATTTCCAACCCCCATTGCTTGAATGGTCTAGAAAAGGATACCGGTTAGAGTGGGACAGATGCTCTCTTCTCCCTCCCTGCTCTTATTTGAAAAGTTTTACAATTTCTAACATATGTGTGAGCTTCCTTGATCAGAGTAGGCCAATAATAAACATCTCTCAATATTTTATGAACATTGGTGTTTCCTGCGACCACCTGCAGGACCATCGTGGAGCTCCTTCAGAACTTTATTTGCATCTTCATGTTCGAGACATATTAAAAGTACCCCATCATAATTAACACAGAAGAGCACCAAATTTATGAGGTGATATTGTGCAGATATTAACCCGAGGGCTCTCCTTTCCCTAGGGTTTAGGTTTTCTAGGAAATTCCCATGATGTAGGAGATAAGTTAGTTTTGCCTACCAAGACTCTGTTGATTAAGGTTGGTTATCATTGATGTCAACCCTTGAAGAAAGCCCCATCGCACAAAGGTTTAGGTAATGGACCCAATATTGTTTGATTTAAATATGAATCATTATTGTTTTTTCATGGTTGATAAGAAGTAAATATGGATGAACTCGAAAGTGGTCCCCTTATGGTGAAATCCCTCACGGGAAGACGCTTTGTGGAGTAAGAGAACCCATGCTTAATTTTGGAATAATGAGATGAAGGAAAGTGAATTTGTCAGGGAAAATATTCTAGATGGATAGTGCTTATCATGTAATTTTCGGTGGTATGTGGAACGTCACATAATTCCTCACGGTTAGAGAGTTATGGCCATGAGAAGTTGGAGACCCCAGGTTTGGGTAATGGAACCAAGTTTGTTTGATGGGTAATGGTATGAGTTATGATATATTTTAAGATAATACTATTCTATATGGATAGTACATTTCATTCTATTTCTGGTGGTATGTATAACGTCACATAACTCTTCACGGTTTGAGAGTTATGGCCTTACGAAGTTGGAGGACCCTCATATGTCATCTAGAAGCCCCAAAAGGTCAAAGTAGTCAAAGTGGTTTAAGAGATTTTAAAAGGTAAATAATAAAGTGAAGTGACGAGTGTATTATAATTCACATTGAATAAAAAATAAATTATTTCAATAATAAATTTAATGGAGAAATTAGAAGTGGACCCAACCCTAAAATAAGGAAAGTGGGCCAAGTGACCTAGAAGATGTTTTTAAGGAAGCTACTTGGAGAGTATAAATAAGAGGCAAGGCTCTCTCATTTGAATCACACTTGAGAATATTGAATATATATATGTGTCTAAGGTAACCAAGGATATATAAACAGTAATTCTGAGTGAAGGTGAAGAAAAGAAGGCCAAAATGCAAGGAAGGACAAATTCTTTTGATGGTGCTTTCTAAGGTATGTTATTTACAGGTCATCTCACCATTTTCGCTATAATTTTTTTTATATAATGATTCAGACCGTGAAATTTCTATGAAAGTGGGAAAACATATCCAAGTATATGTGGTAAAAAAATCATCTTGTGGGTCGTTGTATTTTGGGAGTTACACTTCGCAAAAAATAGGGTTTGTGGCCAGTCCTGAAACTAGTCAAAATCAAGTGTTTCGGGTAAAAACGTCACAAATTCTTCATAACAGATCCAAATTCAATGAGACAAAATGTGTTGGTTAGGGTACAATATGTAGTATACTGTGTAACATTTTTAGATCAAGTCAGAAAATATTATGTGTAGGGCATGCTCTACAAGGTCGCTCTCTAGAATAAGCCAGAATTGAGCAAGGTATGCCATTTTTTCTATAACTCCTTTTCTGAGAGGTTCCAAGTAGTGAAACTTGGAGGAATTGCATAAAACACACTGAAGAACATTGTGTATTAGTTTGATATCTTTATACATTATAGGTTCAAAGTTATTATTACTTCAAGTTAGGGTTGTTGACTAATCCAAAACTAGGCATGTGAGACTAAAGAAAAGTTTGATGAAAATGCTAGTCTCTTGTTTTTAAAGTTAAGGAAGGTTTGAAGGAATGTGATCATATACACCAGGTCTATTATAGAGATACAAATCAGATTTGGATGATGAAATTGATGAGGGCTTTTGGTTGTGGTACATGTTGAGTACATGGTTGAGACAAGTAGTTGATGAGTTGGCGCACATACATGAGGTGTATAGTTGATGATGTTGGTACATATTGATGATTCATAGTTGATGAGTAGTTGACACATGATTGGCACATACTTGGTACATCATTGGATGCACTTTTTTATGATACAGGTTGATTACAGGTTGGTGCATGGTTGATGCACTTGTTTATGGTATAGGTTGATTACAGGTTGAGGTACAGGTTGATGCATGTTTGATGCATGGTTAAGATTTATTGGTACATGTTTACATCAGTATATCTCATAGTGATAGTGTGAAAGTGGTTCCATCATTCTACTTCTACTTCAGGGTGGCAGGACGAGGCAAAGACGGGTGGTTGTAGCCACCTTCCGATTGTAGCTGGAGAACATTGGAGGTTGTTACCTCCTTCTGGTTGTAGCCAGAGAATTGGGGAGTTGGAGCCTCCTTCCAGTTGCAGTTGGAAAACAAAGGAAGTTGGTGCTTCGAATGAATGTAATTCTTCAAGACATATAAGAAAAAGCATTCCGTGGTTTTCTCCCGATTTGGGTTTCCCCGTAAAACACTGGTGTACTATGTATGTGTGTGATTGTTTATTTCTTACTACTCATTATTGGATAATAATTCTACATTGATATAACATTTGAAGAAAAAAGATTATAATTATGCTATTACTGATTCACCCCCCCTATCAGTAATCCAACAATTGGTATTAGAGAAGGTTCCTTCAGAAATCAGTTTAACCACTAAAAGGTAGATCATGGAGAGTACCAACTCGTATAAAAATGGAATACCAAAGTTTTATGGACAAAAGTATGCTTTTTGGAGCATAAGGATGAAGACATATATACAGGCACAGTGATTTCAAGCTTGGCAATCAATTGTAGATGGATACATAGCATTAGCAGTTCCACCAACAAATGACAAAGTAGTGAAACTCGGTGAGAATAATTCCAAAGCCATAAATGAACTTTTGAATGGTCTCATTGATACAATATTCACCAAAGTTGCACATTGTAAATCTGCTAAAGATATTTGGGACAAGCTTTGAAATATTTATGAAGGAGATTCAAAAGTCAAAGCAACAAAGCTTCAAACTTACAGAGGTCAGTTCGAACAACTAAAAATGAAGGAAGATGAAGATATCGCAACCTACTTCTTACGAGTCGACGAAATAGTGAATGCAATCATAGGATTGGGAGAAGAAATCAAAGAATTTGTAATTGTTCAAAAGGTACTAAGATCTCTTCCTATGAGATTCAATCCCAAGATATCAACACTAGAAGAAAGATCGGATCTAAACTCAATAAGCATGGATTAAGTGCATGGAATATTCACAGCATATGAGATGAGAACTAACCAGGAAAATCCAGATGTAAAAGAGGCAGCCTTCAAAGCATCCAAAAGATCAAAGAAAAAGAAAAAGGAACAAGAAGAATATAGCAGTAGCAACGACGTCTCAGAAGATGATGAAGAAGTGGCCAACTTTGTCAAAAGACTGAACAAGGGAACTGATAGTAGGTACAGAGGTAAGCTTCCTTTAATTTGTTTTAATTGTGATGGTATTAGTCATTTTGCTAACAAATGTTCTCTTAAGAAAAAGAGAAATGATGAAGGTTACTCAAAAGGAAAACAAACATATAAAGGTAAAAGAACTACAAAGAAAGTTTTCAAGAAAAAATTTTGCACCAAAGAAGACATCTCATCATTAGATGAAGATGAAGTCAGTGACAGTGAAATAGGGAGAGTTCTAATCATGGGAGTAGAAGAATCTGATAAAGAAGACTCTAAAGAAGAATATGAAGAAGCATATGAAGAAGCATATGAAGAAGAAATTGAAGAGGTAGAAGTTTGTTGGAGCATAACCCTAACTTACATTAGTTTATACCTATCTTAGACTCCTAGATCTTGGTTAATACATTCATTTACACTTTATTTCACCTAATTTGGCCACATAGAGAAGAAGGGCTCCTTATCCCTAGATTTTAGGGAAAACTGCTAATTTTAGATCAAGACTCAACTCCCGATTCTTGATTTTCTCCATTTATTCTTGATTTTCTTGATTTATTCATGATTTATTCCAACTCCCCCATGAAAAAAATCATCTATTATTGGGGAATGTGCACCCTCCTCTTTGAGTGAGAGATTTATTCCTTAATTAATGATTTTTTCTGTTACTATTATTAGTAACTACTATTTCAGGTCAGTTAAGTGAGTTGGAACTGCTTCTCTTGTCAGTTAAGTGAGCTTAAGTGAGATAACGCGCATCACTTGACTCTTTTGGACATTAATGAGTGTGTGACATGTATCTTTAGTGGTATAGGTCTAACTATGTGGTCTCCCTTTGTTACACATCAAAATTGCTCAGCTAGATAAGTGTCGCATTGTCCCTCTCGGTCGTTATGAGTGTCGCATCTTCCCTACAACTTTCGCAAGTGTCACAAGTTGGTCACTAGTGTCGCAAATGATTTCCGGACATGTTGTCATGAATACGACACTAAGGAGGTGCTTATAACATCTCACATGACTGATTTGAAGGAGGAGAACTGGTTCACTGGAATAAAATAACTCTTAACACCTGAAGAGGGCCTTTAATCAAAATTTTTGAGGGTGAACGCTCCTCTGAAACAAACTTAGGAGCACTGGCGCTCCCCTATAAGGCCTCAGGGAGCATTATAACGCTTCCTCACCCATCTAAAGGAGTGCTGCCCACTTCTGAAGCACTGGCGCTCCCATTAAGCTTCTCTGGGAGCCTTCTAGCGCTATGATGCCCCTTTTTGAGGTGCGCTCCCTAATCTGGGTCAGTTGTTAGCCCAGTGAGGAGAATAAGGAAAATATCTTTCGAGATTAGGAGGCAGCTGTACTCGAATTCTTGGTTTCATCAAGAGATCCCAGATCTAAGGAGGAGGTTCCCAACTTGTTCTAAACATAACCCAAGAGGTTAAGCTCCTCTCAACTTATATAAACAGGCTCTATGATGGTGGAAAGGGGGAAGAACTGAAGCTATGAAACTTATGATCTTGGAGGAAACTTGCAGTCACAGTGATCAGTGAAGTTGCTATTATCCATATTGTGGAACTTTCAGGCAAGGGTTAGACGAAGAGGACTTGACGAAGCTGTCGCACTCGCATCTACAATTGTAAGTACTGCTGTCGTTATTCTCATTAATATGACACGCTTGGCCTGTTTCTTTCTAGTTTGTGTCTAATGTCACATGAACTTATCACTAGTTGATAGATCTATTTTCAAACTAATATCAATAGAGTAGGAAGCGGTTGTATCTTGTCTTGTCCGCAGAACTCAACGAGGAGAAAAGGATTGGAGCGCAACTCGGAGCGTACAGGGACAAACATTGGTTAAAAGGTAGTTCTGTCATCCTTCCTTCTCATGTGTTAGTTTAGACAGATTTGAAAGGAAGTCAGTGTCCATGATAAGCACTTTTCTGTCTAGGGTTAAGGTCAAGCTCTAGAGGTGATCTACCTGTTCACAGGGAGATTTTCCTACAACAGAAACTGGCGACTCCGCTGGGCAAATAGCCTCAAATCGAAACCTCTTGTTTGGATTTTTCTCCTCATTGACCTTGTTCTATCCCTTGATTGTTTCAGACCTGGTTCACCCCTCTTTGATTAGTTTCATGAGCTGATTGGCTCCTTACCTTGTCACATTCAACATACTTGTCAAGCTTGAATCTCAATTTTTGAAATTTTTTGACATTTCTGGGACTTTTAGACCCTGGCGCCCCTGTCCTAGTGTGAACAGAGCACCAATGCTCCTAAAGGATTTTCACAGAGTGCTATAACTCTCCTTTCCCTTGGCAACAGAGCGCCAGCCTCTTTTTGGCCAAAAAACCCTCCAGAATTGCATTTTTCAGGGTTTGCCTCTGTGTCTCTTTTGCTAAGTGATCTTGTGGGTCATTTTTTCTTCCTTATCAGCCTTGACATCTATCTTTTTGAAGAATAAACACCTTGTTAATTGAATCTTGTAGCCTTCTTCACCATTTTGCATTGAGTCTTTCCTATTGAGTGAAATTTGAAACCTATGCATTGCTTTTCTCTTCTCTTCAGTTGAGTAAAAAACCCCGGTGAAGGTTATCAAAGGTCTACAGACCTCTTTATCTTGATTTCAGTCGAGGTCATTCGTTCTTCAACTTTTTCTTTTGGGTGTGAAGTTTTCTTTTTTCTTTGATTGTTTCTTTTCTTTCGCTTTTCGTTTTGTTTGCTACGAAGGGTGTATTGTTTGTGTGACTCTTGCTTATGCTAGTTTGGTTCTCCTTCATACCAAGAAGATAATTAGCAAGATAAGAATTGTGTTGTATTGATCATCATCCATATGCCAACAATAATAATAAAAAAAAACATCTGCATGATTGATTGTGCATATTAGAAGGCATTTAAAAGTTTTTG